>JAJHUR010082516.1:0-18300 GCA_027495735.1 Lutjanus campechanus
GATGTTTTAAGTCTGTCTGTTGCTTTGACAGCAAAAGTCTAGTCAAGTACACCATCACTGTTGAGCACTTCAGAGCTATATATAACTATACAGCCTCCTGCATAACGTCTGCTTTAATACTGGAGCAGATCAATGCTAAAGTGTTTTAGTTGTTCTGACGGCATCAGCTCATTTGAAAGGTCCATACAGTCTTCATTATACGTGGCATTAGGCAGGATTCTCCTGGTCGTCTTGTGCATAACTAATCGAAGGCCGTGCAGGACGGCTGCTCTGGTCAATTATGCACTCTGTGACCTCTGAGCTGCTGTGTTTTATTTGACATTTTGTTCAAATATCAGCCGTCCACTTAATGTAAAGCACTATTACCACCATCCATCTTTAAATCTGTCTCAAGAAATTATGAGGACTTAGAGAAAAATTAAGTATTTTCATTGTCCATCACTTTTTAAAGTATAATTTGATAAAAAATGGGCTGAAAAACTTAGGTGCACCAAGAAATATCACCTCTTTGACAATAAGAAAACATACTCTGTAGGAACTCTGTTTCTCTTTTTTAAAATTTATTTTATATAACTTTGTTTAACGAGGAGTAAAAGACTTGTTGAGGTCAAAAACCTCTTTTTCCCTGCAAAAACAAGCAGACACACAGATTACACTGTTTCAGGTATAAGATTAAAAAATAAAACCATAAATTTAAAATAAAGAACAAATTACAGAATTTTAAGATATCAAAACATTCAAAACATCTTCAGTCAGATGTACCTAAATAATTTAAAATTACTTTAAAAGCATTCAGTGAGAGCAGCTCTCGAAGATTTAGCTGATTTAGCAGCTGATTCCAGGCTGGTCTCTAATGTTACAGTATTCAGCGTCGAGACAACAAGGCAGTTTAATTAACATGTAAAGGTAACATTGATTTTTGTCATATTTTAGGGAACTGATATTGGATATTTATCGCTGGGCTGAGAGACGTTCACTGGTGTTTTCTGCAGTGACATTGGCGTGGTTCCATTGATTGACGTGTTGCAGCTATGACTGTGATAGATGACTGTGAGCCTATTCACTGTCATAACCATGTCATGACACCTACCATGAACATGGCGGAGTCTTTATGAAGGTTTATGACTGTTGTCATTAAGCGTCAGTTGGTCAGTTATGTCACTTTTAATGCAAAATTGTTTGAAATGTCTTTGGTATGACAACTTGACTTAAACAAACTATTTAGCTTTATGTTTTAACACAGGTTTTACTGTTATATGTGGCTGGAGACCGTTATAAGTGTGTCATGACAGTTCAATGTAAGCTTAAAACAGTTTCTTTATGTTTGGTAATGTGAAGTCATCATAACAGAAACATTATTGGCTTGATAATTGTCAAGCTGTCATAACAAAATCATCGCAAACAATGTCGATTATGTCAGTCATAAACATTCATAAGGATTCCTTAATGTTCATGACAGGTGTCATGACATGGCTATGACAGTGTAATGACAATGTAATGAGTCTTCTGCTCACCCCTTCATATAAAGTGCTTCCGCCTACTTGTGCCATTGATGTCATTATGTGTTTTATGCTGAGTATTTTTGTATTGTCAGCATCAATTAAACCGTTTTGAGTATTTTTTTAAAGTAAAAAAGTCAAATTTCTCTGATTTTAGCTTCTTAAATATGAATATTTTTTAGTTTCTTTAGTCCTCTGTGACGGCAAGCTGAATATTTTTGGTTTGTGAGTAGAACAGGATGTCATATCAGGCTTTGGGAAACACAAATCGACAGTTTTCACCATTTTCTGACATTTTAAAACAAACAACTATTGATTGATTAATCGGGCAAATAATCAACAGATTAATTGACTATGAGAATAATAGTTATCTGCAACCTTGGCTGCAACATTATGCCATTTTTCCCCACCTGACCTCAAACTAGTCCCCCAGTAGATTGCCTAAAATCACTTATGTTGTGGAACTATTTCAAAAATGTCACAAAGTGACACTCTTGCTCATGATCGCCTCCTAACTTTTGTTTTGACGTAAAGAAAAGTTCGCCGTCAGTTTCTTATGATCCCAGTTGCATCATGGGAGCGTCACAAGCAGCCTGGTGCCGGGATTCCCACGTCGTCCGTGCTTTTGCCCATCTGCGTTGTTATCAGGCGGGGATCAACTGGTATTATGAAAAAAGCTGTGCCTGGTTGAGCTCTCCTGTAGAAACCAGTGGAGTCAATCCAAAACTACCAACCCTGTCACCATCTGTCACTGCAGGCAGGCTCCTGCAACACACTCCACCACTCTGTAATTAGTGCTTCAGTCAGGTTAGGGCCTTCTCAGCTTCTAAGAATAGCCCTTCTTGAAAAAAAAAATTGAATACATTAAGCAGACTTGAACACAAACACGATTCCTCTATTCCTTTGACATTTCTTGACTCTTTCTTGGCTCTGATTCTGGTGGTAATGGCCAGGTGCCTCTGTGTCTCCCAGATTGCCAGGCTGTGGTATTAGCAGGGTCTTATTGTGAGGCCAGACGGAGCAACCCAGGGTTCCCCAGGTCAAGCTAATACTCAGAACTAATACACACTCAAAAGACTAATTATACAGACATCTTGCGTCCAGTCCTGTGTAAAAAAAAAACGGCTGCAGAGAATCAGTGTGATTATGGTTGGAGGTTATGATTACAGCTCAGGAGTCAATCTGCCTGAGGAGGAAATGTTTCCCTAAACTCATACTGAAAGTGCATTTTTACTATAAGCAGTTAGAGGTAGAGAGATGGGTTTTTTTTAACAGCTTGCTCTTTAGATTGGATAAAGCTAAAGGAAGTGGGCACCGGTGCATCAGTGGAAGTAACTGAAGATGTGTTTGCTCATTTTTCCTCCTCAGAAATCATAACAAAGTTCACATATTTACATTTTCAGACTTCAAATCTCAACCCAAAGCAGCAGCAAGCACTGTTGCTCACAAGCCTAATGCTAATGCTGATGAATATTTTTGATTATGCAGTAAGACAGGCCTGTTTTTTAGTAGCTTGAAGAGTTTCATTTTGTTTGTGCATAAACATTCTGCAATCACATTTTCCTTCAGCACCTTTTTGCAAGTGCACCAGTGAGTGAGTTAAAAACATTGTCGCTTGCCTTGGATAAGTCCAATTTTAGATTAGATTAGAGATTTAAGCCTGTTGTTTTATTATCATGGGTTTAAGCCAAACTTTCTCCCTTTTCTGCCACGACACAGTGCAGATGAAGCGTAAACTTACTGTATAGATCTGGCAGTGTAAGACTGCAGTGTCAGTAAATGAGTAGAGAATTGGAAACTAGAACTAGAACAGCTAGAACCTTTGGCCTTTATTTAAACCCCAGTTTTTAATGCTATTTGTGTCTTTCTGCTGAAAGAGCTATTCAATGTGTTTATGTTCTATACTTCTCTATATAGACCAAGTCACTGTGACGTCGTGCGAACAACAAAAGTCACTTCCGCAGTTGATTTGAATCGCAAAGATATGTAAAATGAGCAAATTTCTGCTGCCATTTTCAGTCGGAACTGTAACATTTAAACCTAACTTAACCTATCTGACATATCGCTGGTCAGACTTTTGGGTAAAATCACGCTGTCATTATCTTTAATCTGTGGCCCAACAGGTAAATTTGGTCTCCAACATATGTATCTATATATTTATGTGTCACAGGAGTTAACCACTCAGAACAAACATTGTAATTTGTTCCAGGATAGTTCTCATCATTAGTGGCGGGGTCCGCCAGTCCTGCACTGTATTCAAATTGCCTTCATACCAACAACTTGAGTTTGTTGGTTGCTCTTTAACAGATACACTACTTACTTTTCTGTTGTAGTTCTGACAAAGCTGCTGGCCAAGGAGTGTGTTTGCTGTAGTGCTAAACCGCACCTGCTGTTACTACATTAACCGTGAGAGCTGCCAAATCAAGGATTAAAGATTAAAACTTAAGCTGCGAAATACTTCAAAACAAGTCTGTTTAACTTACGTGATGTTTTCACCATAAAAGCTGCAGTTTTACTGTTCATGTTTTTCTTAAATAATCAGAAAAAATACGTTTTTTATTTATTTTTAAACTTGTTTTTTATTTAGTAATTTCTCATATCTGCACTTTACAACAGAAATAATTTATTCAAATATTATGAATGATTATTTTGTAATGTCTTATATGCAAACAATTCCACATGGAAATATATATATAAAAAATAAACCAACACAAAGTGAATTAAAAGAAATAGTGATAAGACTTAATATAACAAATACAAATAACAAAATAAAACTAAACATGGGTTATACATGTATATGAATTCACCTTACAAAAACATACATAATTCAGTCCAGTATATATACAGGAAAATGTCCATTTCATTTCCATTTTGTCTCACTTTAAAGAAATCATTAGACAATCTCAGGGTATAATTTTCTCAGAAAACTGCAGGATTTGTGGTGAAAACCTCCCAACAACAAAATGTTTCAAGATCTATAAAAAAAACTGCCTTGTTTTAGACTGGATGATGATGTTTTTTAAATTATTTCATAAAGATAAATGTTGTAATTCTTGATCATACTGATTTATTGGCATTGCAGTCTGACTTTGGCAGGCCTAAACGTCTGTACAGTATTTGAACCGGAGAAAATATAAAGTTTGTTTTAATCATTTTGGTTGAATTAATAAAACATTTGTGGCTGTTTTCATTTCCTAACAATCAGAATCGTTCTGGGGAAGCTTAAACTGTACACAGCTGATCGGTTAACATGTAAAATAGCACCGAGGGAGAAATTCCTGGTGCCTGTTTTGTGTTTAATAAATGAATCTTTGGCTGCATATTCTTCTGCTCCATCTTAAATATGATGCTGTGATTACCAGTAGACACATAAACACCCCCCTGTTTGTGTGTGTGTGTGTGGCTCAGCTGATACTCCCATGTCACAGTGTTAGCCTCGGTGCCTGCTGAGTCAAAGGGATGTGTGCGGAGTATCAGAGGGCCTCAGCGTGCATCAGGAGCTGCATGTTGTCTTATAGGGATACCGCTGGTAACTTAAGTCCTGGGAATTGGGTCAATGCAGAGCAGGGCAGGAGCACAGAGGAGGTTAAGCTCAATGATTAGCCACTAAGCCAAGACCACAGTGCTGCAATCTCTTGTACAGTGTAACGCACATGCTCCGTGCACATACAGTGGAGTGTGCTCAATCAAAGTATAGATTGACACTGATGAGTAGCAGACACTGCCGTAGTCCCCTGCACCTCAAGCACACACACACACACACTAGTAGTGCTACATGTATATTTTCTCATGCATATATACACATATATCACATTTATGACTTAAACTTAATCATTTGTTATGAAATTATATAATGCAGGGGTTTGATGCAAATGTGGTCTTGTTTGCTTCATTTATTCAGAATCTCCCAGAGGAAGTGAAATGGTGGTTTATGCTCACGTAATTCGATTGATTAAGCTGGCAATAGTCAGACTGAATAATACATGTGTTTTTGGTTTGTTGTTCCATTGAAGGGTGACAACGTGAACATTTTTCTATTTCTTGGACTCCAAAAATTCTGTAAATATGTCTTATTTTATTTTACAGAGAGAAAATATGATTGGATTTTTATATAAGAATGCAAAGAAATTTTTTTTTTTTGCCATATAGGTGCACAAACAACCAGGGATAAAAGGGTTGAAAGTACATTTTTTCATTTTTACATTTTTATCTCCACTTAAAACCAAGATTTGTTAAAGAAATAGTTAACATGTTGGGAAATATGTTTATTAAGTTGCAGATAAGAAAACTGATACCACTCTCAGGCCTTTCTGATAAATATCAGGGTTGGAGCCAGCAGTTGGTTAGCTTAGCTTAGCACAAAGACTGAAACAGGGGGAAACAGCGAGCCTGGCACCAGCCAGTGGTCACAAAAATACTTTGTTATAGCGTCTGTTTAATCTGTACAAAAACATGTAAACAATTTCTATTGGCCAGATGCAGTGACATTTTTACACATCGATTTTGTTTAGATGAAACAAGCCAAATCATTAGAGAGCTTTAGAGGTGATAACTGGTGCTGGCTGTAGCTAGGCCTGTCACAATAATTATGTTATCGACCTATTGTGCAACATATGGGCATCGCTTCAATCATTTTTGCCCACCTCATTACTGCCCTTTGTGTTTACATGTATATTTTTTACATAAGAGTGTCAGAATAAATGGCGCCAAGACTTGGGCGCAGGGTGCAAGTAAAATTTTCATTAACAGAGAGTCCATTTTATTTATTGTTTTGGTTCGGTGGTTTTATTTTATTTATGTTTATTTGTTCAGAAGATATTTTAACTTTTTTTTTTTCATGTACCAACTACAAAGTCTTAATATTCTTAAGAATTAAAGATTGCTCTTTCAACAGGTGTATTTCCATTACTATGCTATTATTTTATCATTTTATCTGTGAAATAAAATATTTATATCATTTATCCCAACTATTTCTGGGCATTATATCATCCGACAAATAAGTGATCATGACATGTTGTAGCTTCCTGTACACACAAGAGTGCTGTTGATTTTCTCATCTAACTCTCTGCGAGAGACCCAATAAGCATATTTACCAAAATGTCAAACTATTTCTGAAGTTTTACATCCAACAATGGCAGAGAAAAAACAGTGTTTTGAATTATTGATGGGGTCTCAAACTTGCAACAAAGCAGTTTAAGAAATAACGAATGTTCCCGTTTATCACTGTCAATATTGCTTTTCTATTTTAGTTTAGTTTTTGAACTTATCTCATTTTTGCTGCTATTCTATTAGGCACTGGTTTTTGCATTCCTCCTCATACACTTTATATTTATTACTCATCTCATCTCATCTTGTCTTATCTTATCTTATCTTATCTTATCTTATCTCATCTCATCTCATCTCATCTCATCTCATCTCATCTCATCTTCATCTTATCTTATCTTATCTTATCTTCTCTTCTCTGTCTTCATCTTATCTTATAATCTTATAACAAAACATTTATGTGCTGAGAGAGAGCCATATTAAAAAATATTTTGATTTACCTGACCGAACCAGTGAATCTATTTGATAGATTTGGCTCTGATAGATGAAAGTAAAGTTTCCTTTCTTTGCATCATCACTCTCCAGTAGCCACACGCGTGTGCTCACACACACACACACTCACAAACACACACACACACACACACAAACACACACACAGGGAAGCAGGCAGGAAAATATGTGGAGAAGGAGTTAGTTTTCACATCCATGAATCTGAAATTAGCTCCAACAGATTCTCAAAGATTTTAAAATAAGCACATGTGAAGTGTTATCTCTGAGCTCTTCCACTTGTGTGTTCTGTTCGCAGGTGTGTGAAGCAGCAGCAGCGTGACTGAATGTGAGAGACTGAATCAAAATTTATAAATTGAACCTCCACAGTCGGCTCAGACCTAATGAAAACACCCGGCTCCAAAAATTGCTCTCGCTAAAAAATGCAGATTCATTCCTCTGCTAAAACACACATACACACACGCACCACACACACACGCCGAGCTGATGTGTGCACAGAGAACAGGGAATCTTCTGCTTGACTGCACAGATGCAAACACACATCAGACGCACACACACATGTTCACACACTATCTGACAGTCTGGCGGCTGCTCCGTGCAGGTTTCAGATGAGTGTGTGTGTAGGTGTGTGTGTGTGTGCAGCTGTGGCCAGAATGTTTGAGAAAAACTGAAAATCTGTTGATCCTGTAAAACACTCATCGCCAAATAGCCGTGTATCCACAGCATTCCGGTATCCGCCGCTTGATTAAAACCCTTTTCTCCACAAGATACCATGGGACCGCTTTGTGGGTGTCTATTTAATCACGCTCTTGATCTGTTGAATGGCATTGTGTTTGATGTTGGTTAATGCGCTTCCTTTGTGCCGCTGTGTAAGTGGCTCTCTTGAGGAAAATTATGTGCATATTTTCGCTAAAGGTGACATTTCCTTGCTCGCTGCGCGAAATAAATGAGTGGAGAAGGCTGCGTTGCATCTATTTTCTGACTGAGAGCAGAGCAGGCCCTGTTGGTCTGTGCCAAAGCTATCTGCTAATGGAATTTGGCTGCACTGCCACAGATGCATTTATAGTATACCATTAATTCATTAAGGAACTGCAGTCCTCTCGTTTCAAATAAAACAAGAGAAGAAGGCGGGGGGGGTGCAGAGAGACAGCTTGCATTTGGGAGGAGTGTCATTAATCTCAGAGGCCTGGTGTCAAGGACAAATGGTGAAGGAGCGGAAGTACTGTACAGTGTGTTTGAGTGTGTGTGTGTGTGTGTGTGTGTGTGTGTGTGTGTGCTTTCATGTCACTGTGAGGTTGCACCTGTGTGTGCAGATATAGCTGCTGACAGAGGGAGGGAGACGGCTAATTTTAGTTCAGGTGAAAAAAAAAAAGGAAGGAGGGAGCAGAGCGCAGGAAGGTTTTGATGAGCAGGATCGTTGTCGGGGAGCTGAAATCCACGTCCAAAAAAAAAACAACAGGCACCAAGCGAGGCGAGATGACAGACTGACAGGGCCCAGACAGACGAGCCCCATCGATCAAAACCGCAGCGGCCTTAGTTTATTGATCATACAGCATGGAGACCTGGGGAGGGCAGGAGCAGGAGGCAGAGGAGAAACAGAAAGAACAAAAACAACAACTCAGGGAGCAAAGAAAAAAATGTTCAAGATGCATAAATAACCAGAAAATCCAACTGTCAAATTAGCAACGTGACAGAAGCACTGTGGAAATTCTGATTTATTATGAGTTTGGTTTTATTCTTGTAGTTTTGGCCATCTTTTCTGTCTTCGGAAATAACATTGTGCTTACCAAGTTGCAGATATCTGGGAACACACAGCTACGCTGCTAAAAATAAGTCAGACAGAACAAGAAATCCCTTGTTTGGCCAAGTTTATTTGGAAGAGAGAAGGAAGGCAAACTGTAACACTATTCAAAACTGTTAAACTGTTTACAGATCAACATGCCTGTTCAACTTTGATTGAAAAGTTGGATTGCTATTGACATTGTTTAACTTTTAGCTTTACCTCAAAATAAAAAGGCTTACATAATCTGGCTAAAGGATTAGCTTTTTGCACAGCCATGCCCCATCTAACTTGTTGTAGATCTCTGCCATTTGTCTAAAGGCCTTTTTACGGTGCTGCATATCACTGCTTACCTGCAAGAGCGTTCCCATGAAAACCAAACCACACCACTCACCCCTGACATTTAACTGGGGGTATATGAAAAAAAGTTGTTAAAAGCTGGTGATGGTGAAGTTATTGCAGCATGTATGACATTGTCTAGCTTAGAATACTGTGTCTTGTTTAAATAGAATAACAAACATATTTACAGGATATAAGAGCTGTTATTCCACACATCTTTGCTAAAGGACCTAATGACACTTGTTGCTGCGGACACCAGCACATCATTAGGCTGAACGGATTTGTGTCATGTGGCTAACAAATATAGATAATAAACTTTATTCACAATGATGGTATTGATGATCATACCTTTGGGATTTCTAGTGTAGCTGCAACCACTGCGGCCCAAGACTGTGATGATAGGTGGAACGCCATAGTGTTGGTACAACCCACCCAAAATAAACATACAATTTCCTTGTACAGAGCTTTTTGTATTCAGACAGCAGCATTATCAGCTCCTCCTGTTTGCTTCTGTCTTACATGTGATGCCTTCTGTATCCATAATGCCGCCCTCTTCTATTTGATTGGCCAACGGCAAGCGGCAACCAGCAGAAGTTCAACACGGTAAACTATGAGAGTGGCGGAGCAAAATTTGTGCGCTCTCTTTACCCCAACTGCTGTGATCAAAACTACCTCCCTCCGCCATCTTCCCCTCACTGAAATGACTGGAGGCAGTGTGAAAAGGCCTTAAACCTGCAGGAATTCATTTCTTTGGCACCTGGAGGCAGCACAACAGTCTATAAACTGCAAATAGTTACCTACTTAAAAATCCAGCAGATACTCTGCCAAGAATCATCAGCAGTGTTCACATGACAATATTCTCTCTTTAAGCTCTGTTTTTGATCTCCACCAGCTCTAGAGGAAAATATCTCATGGTGATTTATATTTACATCACATCTACAGGCATGTGTGAGACAAACATAGACATATACAGCCATGTATATCATATTTATGTATGGGATTGTTCACCATATGCTAATTTCATATACCTCATCAGACTGCACCCAGAAGACGTTAAGACTTGTTTTGTAATAGTCTTAATCAATAACATTCTCAATTGTCTGCAGCTGATAATGGAAGTAGCTAACGAGTGGGTCCTCTCACTTCCTTTTATATCTTCTGAGAGTTGCACAGTAGTTGTTGACAGTACTGACTGGGCAGGATGTAAGGATCGGGTAGCAAACCCCCCCAGGAAGCCGGGAGAACATCTGTAGTGTTGACTGGATGTGCAGCGTTATTCTGTTTCATTTGTCATTCAGGGTTTGTGTGTTTTGGACTTTGCCTCATTTCTGTATTTGCAGCATGTTTGCTGTTTTCGTATTTGTTTTAGCTTTTTGCAGAGCGCCACTTTTTTGTTTGCAGCACATTTCTGTTTGTGTTTTTGCACTGGCATTGTTTCTGAAGCTGCAGCAAATTTGTCCTAATGGAAAAGTCAACCACTGTGCTTTCTCTTCCTTTCAACTGTAAAAAACTATGAACAATACATTGAAACAACATATTGGCATTACTTTTGAATACAAAATGGATGACTAAAAGTGACCATATGACTGCATTGTTGGTGTGGTCTTTGTCTTAGCAGAAGCAGAAATCGGTGTGTTCAGATCCGGCAGCTCAGACCACAATTCTTCAGAGTGACTGAGGGCCTTATTAAAGTCAAGAGTTGAGGCAACACAGATGCTGCCAGAAATTTGCCAACAGTTTGTCTTTTCACCCTCGTGATTTTTTCACATTCACATGACTGCACAGTCATTTAAACAGCCTTGAAAATTATCCATCTATCATCACTTTAAAGAGAAAAACTTTGATCAGCTTGAAATTTAAAGCATTTACAATCGATATTTTGAATCAAATGACAACAATGTGACAGTGTGTGGGGCGTTTCTCATCGTCAGTAATGAACTTTCAGAGAATTATCACCTGAATCTGCAGCTTTCCTCGACTTTACAAACCTTTATAGTGACTTACAGCTCAATCAATGCAAAAACAGTCATCGTTATGGATGAGTTTTCTGCATCCTCCTGCTCTACCCAGTATTCCCAACATGTGACAACACATCTGGCGCGGACAATCTCCTGTTGCCTGCTACAAACTCGTACAATTTCCGACCTTAGTCTCAGGATGTTGTTCTGAGTTTATATGATGAACCCACAGAGAATTATAATCCGACTCTGCAGGTTCCTTCCATGTTTTAGCATCTTTCAGCTTATTGTTTTGATTTTCCAGCCTGCAATGTTTTGGTTCACTCTCACTAATCTCATATTTGCACTGTTTTTCGTATGAAGCAGGCAGCTCTTTTCAGCTATAAAGGTCCTAAAACCTACTGTACAGTATCTGCTGAGCACTGAACAGCAGAACACAGCATAGACACAGTTAGAGGCTAACCGGTGAACACAGTGGAGCGTTCAGCTGTAAAACAATCGGATATTTCCCTCAGGAGGTGGTAGAGACCAAAAACAGAGCTAAAAGTTAGCGAATATCGGACTTAAGATTCATCCAGTGGCTAGAAATATGACTCAGATTGATAAAGTTCCTCCTTAACAGCTGGATGTGTAAATTAGCAACTGTTTGCTAACAAGTTCACCATATCAGCTTGAAAGGTGACATGTCAGTGTTGTCTTTACTCATTTCTGTTGGCATGAAGTGGCCAAAAAAAGTCAGTTTTTTGTAAACTTAGACATTTATCTCAGACTTAATGCTTCACTCACACTGGAAAATCTTGTTGACAGGCAACATTTAAAGAGTTGTTTTCACTATCTCAAAAAAAAAAAATGCAGAGTGCATCATAACCCTGAGGCACCGGGGAGCCATTAAACAAGATTTTCTGCTTTGCAAGACCAGAGTAAAACAGTCAACAGTCTGCAGGCATGTGAGCAGAAGACACACGTTAACAATGATGATAATAATGACTTTATTAAGGACAGAAAAAAGTCCATAGCACACAACAGGAAAAAGTATATTAAATAAATAGCGATACTAGGCAACCTCATAACAAAAAGACAGAAAATCAGCTGCAGTCACACACGAGTGGGAGCCCCAGTGGCTCCCCTGCAAGTTAAACTGTGTTTGTGCGTTTAGCATGGATATAAAACACTCTCATATGTCAGCCAGACTTACAGCTATAGATTGACTATAAAACTCAAGAGGCACTCCCTGAAACCCCATTTATTTTGAACTCCTTGAATGATATTATCTAGAACCTGGCAATGCAATTACAGGGGCCCTGCCATCAATAGTGGGTTCCAGCAGTGCAAGCATGACAGAAATCCACTTATTCCATCTGGTATTGATGTCAATTTACTGTTTCATTACAGCAAGAGCTCGGAGAGCAGCACATGATCACAACTGAATGAGTATCTTATTATGGGACCTTAAAGCAAGTTTAGAACCACAGCAGATAAATAATGCAACAGATACAATGCGTAATCATGCACAGACGCTCAGCAGACGCACGAGCACTTACAAAGATAGCAATAGATTAGGTGTGTGAGGACGTTGTTCCGATGCATATGTATGAGCTGCAGCAGGTGATATTGAGAGGGAAGATTTGTGTCCTTCGATGTGTTGTGCTGTGTTGCTGCTGACTACAAACCAGGTTTAGTTTGTAGTCAATAGTTTTGGGAATTCTTGTTTTTATAACTCAGCACTTAATAGTGTAAGTGTTATATTTTTAATCAGACTGAAGATGATGTAGTTTTTATACACGATGTTGAATTGCAGATTACCTTTGATACAATTGTGAGTTTATTTCAATCCCTTTCTGGAGGGTGTATCTTAAAGGTTTAAAAGTAGATGTGCACACAGTGGTGGAAGTACCCAAATTCTCTACTTAAGTACAGTTTTGATGTATTGGTACTTGAGTATTTCCAATCCACTACATTTCACCAGGAAATATTGTACATTTTACTCCACTATTTATGACTGCTTTAATTACTTTTCAGATGAAAATTTTACACAGAAAATATAATATTATATATTCTTAAGGAATTAGCTCCACCTTGACCATCTACAACATTAATAGTAATGTTAAGGGCCACACTGCTGCCTAAAGAATTCTGTAGCTAATATTTTTATAGTTAAGAAAAGGATCTAATCTAATCTGTGCAGGAGGTATTTTGTAAAACAAACTCTAAATCATAACTGGTTTCTAAGTGACTTCCCCCAAGACCTTCTGTAAGGGTAATAAGTGACATATTGGCCAAAATGCAATCACGGAACACATCTGCATTCATATGCAGATATCTGTTTCTAGAGATTAGTCTCCAATTCTATTCTTGCATCTCAAATTGATAATCAATAAGACTGTCAACAATGACCAGTGCGTCTTGGCCCGGATCTTGATATTCGCTGGCAGAAGCCCCAAAACATCGGCCGTTGCCCCCAGAGGCTAAACTGAACTCAGATGATAACTGACAGGTTTCCGAAACTGGCAAACAGTTGCTCATTTGCACATCCAGTAGATGTGGAGCAACATTTAAGTCCACTATTGACTCTCATATTAGCCCTGTTGTGGTTTTCATTAACTCCTGAGGAAAATATCTTTTGCAGCTAAATGCTCCACTGTGTTCACCAGCAAGTTGTTAACTTTGTTTGTCTGCCGTTTGGTGCTGAGCTGAGCTTTTCCACGGACTGAACCAAAGCAGTGAAGTTAGTGTAAAACCAAAACAACGAGCAGAGAGCTGCCCACTGTACTAATTTTTATATTCAGCCTTCCAGTTTAGTTTGACAAAAACCTAACATCTGGCTTTTGCCTTCAGCGGGAAAGAGTACAATCGCCATTCGTTCTCAGGTCAAATGGCTCTGCAGTATTCACAGGTATTAATCAACTTCAGCTCCAAGCAGCAGTGACGGAAACATGACGTAATACGGGCTTGTCGCCTCGGGCTCTAACTTGTGAGACTTTTTGTCATCTCAGCCACAAATTCCATCTGTCTCCATTCAAGCAGCACTCAAACATCTGTCCAAATTAGTCGGTGTTGAGTTTGAAAGACTGAAAGATATGAAAAAAGTAGCTGCGGCAACAATATCACCGGACCCCATGCTGCTTTCTACTGTTTACTAACCCTGATTTCCAGTGCAAACTCATCTATGCAGTTGGAAAGAAGTCAATTGCTTATTTTTTATCATGTTTAGCTGCATATACACAGCGATTTTAGTGCAAAGACTGTATAATGTGGACTGTACAAATAGAAATGGAATTGACACTGGCAACAGTCACATTTCCTCACAGAGCTAGAGGTGTTTGAGAGTTATTTTACAGAATAACAACACCTCACACTGCTCAGAAATTCAAAAAAAATTAACTATCTTTACCTTTCACGTGAACATAAATGGCAAAGATTTCACACATGCAGAGTTTTTTTTTCACGTCTAGTTTGCATCTTTTTTATTTTTAGTTTACTGTGACAATAACAGCCTATTCTTGTGCCTGGATCCATACCAAAACAGAGAGTCACTGTCTTATCATACATACATTATCATGAACACATGCAACTCAGTGGAATCCGGTGCAGAAATCCTGCAGCATATACATCTTTGGTGACGCTGATGATGGTCTTTTTTTGTGTTAGAGAGAGTCGACCCTGTAGTCATTTTTAAAGCTTTTTTTCTTGCATTGTGTTACGTTGTTTTATACATGAGTTTATGTTATTGTTATTGTTGTTCTTCCGTGCTGCAAGAACTCTCTGTCTTCTCTCTTCCAGGGTTTGCTGCAGTCGCTAAAGTTGATAAATGAGGAAAACGCTGGAATGTTTTTGGGGTTGAAACTGAGAAAGTGTGACTCTGCGAACAGTATTGATTAGGGAAATGTCTGCGTCAGGTGAAACACTTGGAGCCTCACCAAACTCATCCTCTCTAATTTGTACTCTGGCTCACAGTCAGACCACGAGGACAGTCAGAGTGCTTTCACACCCACTGGCCTGAGGTCGAGTCCCACCAGCACTTCCCTTCCTGTCCCCCCATCTGCTTTGTATCTGCTGACTGCTAAAATTCCTCTTTCCTCTGCTCCCCTCCACCTCTCCCCCATCTCTTCCCCGTTTCCCTCCCCATGCTCCCACCCTCAACATCGTAGGTGTAACACTGTCTTAAGCCTGAGGGGGGCAGAATGCCGGAGCAGAGCAACGACTATCGCGTGGTGGTGTTCGGGGCAGGGGGAGTGGGGAAGAGCTCCCTGGTCCTGCGCTTCGTCAAGGGCACGTTCAGGGACACCTACATCCCCACGGTGGAGGACACCTACCGCCAGGTGATCAGCTGCGATAAGAGCGTGTGCACCCTCCAGATCACCGACACCACAGGGAGCCACCAGTTCCCGGCCATGCAGCGCCTGTCTATCTCCAAAGGCCACGCCTTCATCCTGGTTTACTCCATCACGAGCAAACAGTCGCTGGAGGAGCTCAAACCCATTTACCAACAGGTGGGGAGTGATGTGGTGTGGGTGTGTTTGTGGATGGTTGCAGGTGTGTTTGCACTGTAAAGAGGATGTTAGAGGGTCTACATGTCTGCATTATACAGAGCTGAAGTCCTGACATCACCTTCAGGCTCTCCACTAGTTTATGTAACTCAATTAAATCCTTAATTCAACATTTTTCATCACTCATTCTGAAAAAATTAAGTCTATCACGGAGGTTTGTTTTCCATATTTTATGATAAGAAGATAAGAAGTAGTAGTGGATTACATGTAATCAGGATTAACATCAGTTTAACTATAATCAGCCTAGGCTACATTTTTAAAAGATGTCTTAATTAGATTGTAGTTACTTTGTCAAGGATTACTTGATTACATTTTTGAGTAGGACTTTAAAATATAGTTTTAAAATTATTAAACTTTCATCATAACCAATGGTCTATTAACTCATGAAAAGTGCATTTTACAGGGTACATACTGGGTTTCTTATACGTTCTGCATTATGTGGCAGACCTAGCGAGAGAAGAAAAACCTCGTGCAAAAACGTATTTTATTTGCACTGAAAATGTTTTAAGATGTTTAAGAGAAAAAAGATTATTTATAGAGCTATGAGTCCATCTTTTTTAATATAAGGTGCAATATTTTCAGTGTTTGATTTTGAAGTAATCCAAAAATCTTTTAATCTAATACATTTCCTTTGTAATCCAATGGATTATGCTACTAATTACAAAAATCGCCATATAATTTGTTTTCTGGAATGGACGATATTTCACAATAATCTGACCCAACCCTGACAACCAAACTCATCCTCGACAGCACAATGAGAAATCAAAACCTTTGTGATTCTTACAAACTTAAACAATTACCATGTGAGCATTAAAAAACTACAGCTCCCATGAAAATTTACTTGCATCTTAACTTGTTTTTATATCTCCATATCCATTTTTCTAACTTTCTACTTGAACTCTTTGCTGTCTAAAAACTTCTACAGCATTCAGTCCCCATGTCCCCTTGACTCGCTCGTGGACTCGCCTCTTCTGTCGAGCGGTGACTAGGCCTTATCGTTTGATATTTGAACATGAGCTCAATAATTTTTGCTGACCTCAATATCACCATTTGTATTTACACGCGTGTTTGTTTTCTTAAGAATGTCACATGATGTCAGAATAAACAGCGAAGTTTCCCAACCAGTATAAGACGTTTACAGCACCTAAGCCGAATGAACAAAAAAAAAAAAAACCTATGCTGAGACACATCGTTTCTGGTCACGCTGTTTCTGTCCTCTCATCCTCTCTTCGTCTGCTCCAATTGTGGGGTTTCACTGTGGGTGGGGCTCAGGCAGCTCCTCCATGTACACACACACACACACACACACACACACACACACACACACACACACACACACAGAGCAACAGTGAACCATTTGAAGTGAAGATATGTTACTTGAGGCTAATAGGAGTTTCTCCTGACGACTGCATAATTCCAGCCAGAAAGTTTGGAAGAAAAAGGTTTCAGTGCCTTACTCCACAGCTCTGGTGTGGGAACATTTTGAGTTTAAGCCAAATGATAAAGAAAAGGCCATTAACTTGAATGAGCCGCCATATAAACTTTGTTTAAAATCAGTGGCAAAGTGGCAGTAAAACTAACCTATGACTCTCAATACCCCTGTGCCAAATGGTTTAATATTTATATTATATTAAGTGCAGTTTTTGTTAACAGAGCCAGAGGGTCCATTTTCCAACAAAAGTTATGCCTAGCTATGACGTTTATCCCGCAATGGTCTGCAGTAAAACTGAAAAAAATAAGTACTGAATAAAAACTGAAACGTTGAATAAATAATTATATAAGATCATTATTTTTAAACAGTAACATCTTTATCCAGACATATGGAATAAAACACAGGACACATTGTTTATGTAGCTATGTTCAATGGCTGTATTTTTAGTTATTTACATTGCCACAGATGTTGGTTTGATTCTGAATGTGGTAAAAACGTTTTGGGAGAAAGCAGATGTTTCTTAAGATTTCGTGTCTACAGATGTAGAGTCCTGTATTTTATGATTCTCTTTTTTTAGATGTTCAGATTACGTCCAAATCAACATTGTTGGTCAGATTTAAAATGTGCACCGACCATCCAGAACATTACAAGCACTAATTTCCCTCCTTCTCTGCAGGTCTTGGCCATAAAGGGCAACGTGGAGGCCATCCCCATCATGCTCGTGGGCAACAAGAGCGATGAGACCCAGCGGGAGGTGGAGACCAAGGATGGGGAGGCCCAGGCCAACCAGTGGAAGTGCGCCTTCATGGAGACGTCGGCCAAGACCAACCACAACGTCACCGAGCTCTTCCAGGAGCTCCTCAACCTGGACAAGAAGAGGAACATGAGCCTCAACATCGACGGCAAGCGCTCGGGGAAGCAGTCCCGCGCTGAGAGACTGAAGGGCAAATGCAGCGTAATGTAAAAATCCGAGAGAGGAGGAAGTGGTGGAGGAAGGCGAGAGAAGGGGGGAGGAAAACGTATCACTCAGAGCAGCAAAGCATCTGGAAGGCGACGGGAATCTCATCATCCACATCCTCCTCCGTTTGACTGGTGTGTCCGCAAACACGACTCAGCAGTTATTTTGAAAACATACAGGATTTCAGTTCGGAGCTTTACATCCATGATGCATTTCTGCTAAAAAAAAAAAAAAAAA
>JAJHUR010082516.1:21276-59901 GCA_027495735.1 Lutjanus campechanus
TGTGTTGAATAGGGATTTAATCTATTTAATGTACTTTTTATGACTTCAGTTCACTATTTGGACTGCAGTACTCTTACATATTTCTCCTTTTAGGGACAAACTTAAGGTGGTTTTTGCAACCGGGCACTGAATCCATAATTCTGTTTCCTCTTTGGTTGGTTTGGTCACATTACCTCTCATACACTCATGCAAGCATCGGTAAACAGGAAACAGAATGGGTCACACACACAAACACACAGGCATAAACACACACACAGCATGCGCACAAGTGCACTCATGCAAGCGTCAAAACAGAAATCTGAGCAACACTGCTGACTGATTACATGAAGACAAACAGGGCTCACTCAGCCTAAATGCCCTCACATTGCACTTTAAATCATAAACACACACAAACATACACACACACACACACACACACACACACACACACACACACACACACACACACAGAGCTGTAATTTGTCATGTTTTTTGCCTACATTATGTATTAACGCAGATTATCCTCCCGGAGCCATTAAATAGCTCTGCTGTATCATCCAAAGTGCATGTTTTTCACACAGGAGCTCTGAATATTGTACACAGTGTACACAGGACAGCCAAAAGCACAATACTTTTTTACCGACATATCTATTTGTACATTTTTTTTGTGTTTCTTTTTTTGTATATTGTTTCTGTTTTGTTTTGTTTTTTTGTCTTCTTTGTGCATCTTTAACATTCACTCACTGGTCCTGAACATACGGAGGAACAATCGTATCATGATCATAGGTGTGTAGCTCTCCGTCTCGATGTGGATGTTAACGTGTTTTTCTTCGTCCGGTACATGGCACAATCAGGTTGTGTGGTTCTGCTGAACAACAGGGTATATCGTGATGTGACCGGTTAGCTGTGGTCGTCGTGTGAAGCGTGTAAATGTGACAACATCACCACCCCGCCCCACCATCCCGCCATGGGATCGTAGCTGGTAGGACGCAGAGGAGGGTTGGGTTCAGATTATTTGTCTACTTTTCTCCATCTCTCAGGCGGTTTTAACAACAATTTGGGTGGAGGATAATCTGCTCCTGTACTGTTAAACCCAAAGACACAGATGATGATGATGTTGATGATGATGATGATGATGATGATGCCCCCTTTTAACTGTGTGTGTCCATCTCTCTCTGGGAAAAAAAAAAGAAAAAGAAAAAGCACAGCAACTGTTTTCATCTGTCTCCTTCTCTGTCTTTATGTGTGCAGCAGAATCAACAACTGGGCACTTTAGGGTGACATTTTACTTGAATGCCTCGTTTATAAGCACCATGTAAAATGTCCCTCCTCTCCTGCATTACTCATTACGCCCCCACAGACCCACATGAAAACTCTTTCAAACGTGTAGTTATTGTAAATAAGCATTATGGTAGTTGAATGAAATGTTTATAAGAGCTTCAAGTAAGATGTTACCCATGTAAAGAAAAACTGTACCCGCTGTCTTTCTGGGAATAAGTCCTTTGTAACCAGGAAATGTTGTTACAGTAGGAGGTTCGATGTTGCTATGTACTGTAATATACAGCTTATTAATAATGATGCTCATGATATTATTGTATTTGACACATCCACTCTTCGGATCTATCAATCAGATAATACTAGCAAAATGTGAATATGTAACTAAAGGTTCCACTCCATGGCTATTACTACTTTTTTTTTTCTTTTTTTTTTATTTGAAAGCTGAATGACTCCGTTGTTATCGATGTGTTGTACTTTGCACTAACGTGAGGTCCTGTTAAACTCAAAAAGATTTGCATTGTAAACGTACCCTTTACCTGTTAGATGCCAGGGATGCTCACTTTCATTTTCTTTGTTTTTTTCATCAGGTTAATATATATATATTTTTTTTAAACCAACAAGTTGTATTTGAAATTGTTTGTCTTGGTTTGTTTTAGCCTATTAAGATACCAGAAGGAAGGAGTGTTATCTGTCATGTGCAGTACCTACCGGATGTGTCCATCTTATGGAAGATTATTTCTGCCAATGTGATGAGAAAAAAACACCCTAAGTAATTATAGTGAGAAACTTTCTCAAAATAATTTTAAAAAGTATCTCAAAAATAATGAGGAACTTTCTTGAAACATTGACTTACAATAAGCTAATATTTCAAAAATAATGAGTTACTTGTCTGAGTCATTATTTTTAGATACTAACTGATTATTTTGAGATATGGAGTCTTCATTTTAAGATAGGTCATCATTTTGAGATACTGACTCAAAGGCTATTTTGAGATAATAACTCATTTTGAGGTAGTAGCTCATTATTTTAAGATAAATAAGGGATTATATTGAGAAGGTTTCTCATTATTTTGAGGTTACTAATTAATTATCCTGAGATAGTGGCTCATTATTTTGAGATCACAAGGCATTATTTGGAGAAAGTTTCACATTATAATACCTTACAGGATCTTTTTCTTCTTCATCACACTGACACAAATGTGCTTCCATACTATATATAGGTTAAAAAGCTAAAAAAACAAACAAAAAAAAGATAACAAAAAACAAAAGCTGGAACAACTATCAGACGGTTCTGGTCTGATCTGATGTGTAGCTACCGGCGGCGGTGATGCACACACCCTGCATAAATATCAGCTTGACGCCTCTGGTCGCTCCGTGCACAACGCCAGATTGCGAGCGCATGTTTGTGCAATCTGTTGTTCTGCTGACGTCTATAAGAGGCTGTCGTTGCTCATGTTCCTGCATGGAATATGATACAGCAGGGAGGAAAAACAATGAGACAGCGTGCGAGAGGGAGCAGTATGGACAACAAGCTGGAGCGGGAGAGAAAGAGAGAGAGAGGGAGAGAGCTGTGATGCTAATAATAGAAATAGTGTGAAAATATGGAGTGCGACTGTGCTCGCCGTGGCCTGTATAGGATTCAAATGCGCTTGCATGTGGGGGAGGCGTGCATGGGAAGTGTGTGTGTGAGCGTCCGTTGAGTTTCTGGGCTGTGTGAGTTAAATGCTGGCATGAATCAGGACAGACACCTCTGCCCCCGTCCTCCCATGGCTTGTCCCATCTCATCTGTCAGTGAAGCATACTCACTGCTGCTGCTGCTGCTGCTGTCTGTGTTTGTGTGTGTGAGTGTGTGACCACGAGTGCATCCATGTATGTGCGCAATCAGCCACCTATTTGCATCCCTTCGCTCCGGCCTGCATGAGTGTGTGTGTGTGTGTGTGTGTGTGTGTGTTTGCTCGTGAAATGTCTGTCAGATATTTGAAGCTTTCCTGTGGAGAATGCCTACACATTTCTGCATGAGTCATCCGGCACTGCTCAAACACACCCCTGTACACACACTCACACACGTACACACAAGCATATAAAACAGGCATGGAGGCAAAATAGACAGACTTGCATGCCCTCAGCTGCACACACACACTTCTACACACACACACATACGTAACATTCACACAGGCCTTGTCAGTGAAACCTCATTGGCTGTTTTTCTGCTTTGCACTGCTGTACAGGCACCACTGTCAGCATTACTTTCTCTATAAATCAGCTGTGCACCCCCTGAAATCTTTCACATTCATCCCTCTGATTTTGTTTGTTGTTTTTTGTTTTTTCTGTATGTGTGCGTGTTCTTGTGAGTCGGTTGCACTTAAACAGACTGAGGGCCGACACCCTGCTCAAATCTGATTGTAGATAGTTGTAAATAGTGTTCAAAGGACTTAATATTTCAGAGATGAGAGAGTGCCGAGGAAAGGATGCTGTGGTGGGAAGGTGCGACGGTCGCCTGCGTTTCCTTATGAGTCAAAGTCGAAGTAACGCAGCAAATTTACAAGTTTCCTTCAGAGGAGACTTTGTGTCATCAGCTGTCATGATTAAAACTTTTCCAAAGTATGCTCCAATTTTCTCTGCAAGAACAGCTAATTGGCTTTAAAAGAGGAAATCTGTAGAGGCTCAAAGTGAACAATATTTGATTAATTAAATCATATTTTGTCAAATTAATATTTAGATGACTAGATTCAGACAAAATATATAATATATCCATGAAATTTAGAAATAATCCAATGAATGTTTAAACGACACACTGACGAACATTACAATTAAATTTGATTTCTGCTAATTTGCTGATCTTGACTTTTGTGAGTTGATTGAACTGTTTACAGTTTCATTTAACTCATTATTTCAAGTCAAAAGACTTCAACTCTTAGTGAAGTGTTCTGAAAATAAGTACAAGGGATTTTAAGTTTAATTAACTTGAATAAATAAACTTGTATATTTGAGTTAAGTTAGTAGGAAAAGATTCAACACTCAAACTCAAAGAACCTCTCTTTTAAAGTTAAAATGCCTTCATTGTCACAGCTAGGTCATGTTAGCGACAATAACAACTGTAATATTTTGAGGTAATTTAACGTTTGCCAAACAGCACTCTGTCCTCATGACCATGCCGTGAAAATGGGGCGATTTTAATTGTTTTAATTGTTTAAAAAGACAGTGCCTTTTTATTTTACAATGCAGTTTATCCCAATAGACATTTATTTTATGACTGCACTTTTGATAGCAAAATAATTGTCCATCAGTCAAGACAAAGGCAGAACCAGTCCTGTGATTGGCTGTCGACTTAATCAAACCAAAAACAGCAGCCAGTCACACAACAGAATTATTGTTTTGATGAAAAGTGACATTATAAAGCAGACAATTAAATTATGTTATTGTGGGGGGAAAAAACAGGACAAAATAATATTTGAGTTTTATGGCTAAATTATATATTTCGTCTTTAACATAATTTATGTGATTATTTATTTATTTAATATTAAACACTTTGGGCCTCCGTAGAAATCTACAAAGACAGCACTTCAGTCCCAGATTTGGACCAGGAGCAGTTGACGTTCACCTCACCTTGTTTGCCATCAGTGAGATTCTCACTGGTCGCGTTGCTGAAGAGTCTTGTGCAGCAGAGGAAAACGTGGTTCACGTGTGTTCTTCCATAGCAGGATGGGAAACATGACCCCCCGAGACGCTGAAACAAAAAGGGCAGTCCGTCAAATCTTTGTAGTCTAACCCAGGCTTGTTCCATAAACTCATTTCTACCAACGAGGGCAGGTTTACAGTCCTGTCGAGTCGAGCTCAGACGCAGAGAAATCAATCAGTGTTGGAGGATGAGTGGAAAACTGACCCGTTAACCTCTCCGGCTCACCCCTTTACATCTTGTCTGATCGCCTCAGATCCTCACAAGCTGTTTTTTTTTTTTTTTGCGGACGGGAGCGTAAAGTGGGGCATAATAGACTTTGTGGGTAATGTAGTTTGGTACTATCCTGTCGCTCTGGCCCTTCATTCCTGCATGGTCCCTATTGGTGTTCCAGCCAGCATGAGAACAAGGACACAAACTGTGAATCATCTTTGTATTTTTTAAAATAAATTCCTCAGCAGCATTTATGGCTTCGGTTTTGCAAATGGTTTGTTTCTTTTAAGCACTTATTGTTTTTTGTAAATTATTCTACTGTTTTTCTGTCTGTTTATTTTCTGTTGGGACTTTTTTTTTATTTAACTGATTATGATGTATAGATATTTATTCTAGCAATAGTCTTCCTATTAAGATATACTGTGCTGATGCATCCTCTGAATAACTGAAAATAACATATATATATATAGATGATAATAATAATCAAATCTGCAAAATGATTTTCCTAATAAAAATGTGAACTGAGGCATGTTTCTTGTCTTTTTGATTTTTCTCCCGGTGTATCATGATTCAGCCTTTGCTGATGTTGCTAACAGAGGTTTGATGATTTTGAGTCATGCAAGTGGCAGCAGCTCTGTTGGTAAAACAGTCAGTTAACCACTTTGCACCAGACCGAAACATCTCAACAAGTATTGTCATGAAATTTCGTAGAGATTCATGGTTCCCAGAAGACGAATCCTCATAACTTATGTGTTCCCCTGACTTTTCTTCTAATGCAACATTTGTAAGTTTGAGTCAAACATGTCAACAACTACTGGATGGATTGCCATGAAATGTCTTTTCTTCAGTTTCTTCAAATACCATCAAAATTTCAATTTGCGCAATATCTGCAAAACAGACATCAATCTCATCAGCCTCAGCTGCACTTTTTGTTTAGTGCTAATTAGCAAATGTTAGCATGCTAATATTAGTGGCAGAAGTAGCCTTTATCCTTTGTAATTTAAGTAAAAGTACAAAATGATTATTAGAAAGTTATTTAAAAGTACAAGTACTCATTATGCAGACCCTGAGTGTTAAACTACAATATATTATTGGAATATTATCACTAAAGCATTAATGCATGGATAGCATTGTGCTGTTGCAGTTACTCTACTTAATTATATACTATTGAGCAGTTTAATCAACATCAGTGCATATTTTATAAGCTCGTCATATGTTTTATGTGTTAAATCTTCACCTGCAAAGTAGTTGCCTAACTTAAGCTGTGATGAAAGAAGTATCCAGATCCTTTACTTAAGTAAAATCACTAATGCCACACTGTGAAAAATGTTCCACTACAAGTCCTGCATACAAAACAGGGGCAGTTACTTAAAGTCACAGTGCAGTAAAATGGTTCCTGTCAGTGTTTTACTATTAATTAATGTGTATGTTGCATTTTACTGTTGTAGATATTTATTGCCGTCATTTTAAGTACTACATACTGTTTGATCTACAGCAGTCTAGCATAGTCTTTGAGTTTATCATCTGGAGATACTGATACATGATTTTCACTGTACCGTGGACAGAAAAGGTATGGAAAATAACTACACTTGACTTACCTGACTTTGCCTTTTTGCTCCTCTAGAGATCATAATGTCCTCCGTCTCACACGGTTGCTGGCAGTTCTTTTAAAGATCTCCCCAGTTCAGCTCGCTCGCAGATATTTCTGCCCGGACATCTCGGTGACCTCTTTTCCTTGTTCCTTGGGGGGTTACAGCAAAGTGAAGCTGTCAGACATGTAGTGGAGTGAGTGGAAATTTGTAGTGATGTGGTGGAGTAGAAGTACAAGGTTGCATAAAGTGGAAAGACTCAAAGTATGTGTACTTTGTAAATGTGTGCTTAAAGTATGTACTGAGTTACAGTCCACCACAGAATAAAGTGGAGTAAGAAGTACATTTTTGTCTGAACTGCGATGGAGTATAGCACAAAGTAGAAGTTAGCTGTCAAAGCTTTCTGGCAGAAAGGGATTTTTCACACATGGTAAAGCCAACTCTAGCTTTCAGAATGAAAGATTTCTGGCAGACAGGTACGGTGATCAGATGTCCCCATTTTCTGGGGACAGTCCCTATTTTTGGTGGCCTGTCCCTGGCTTGAACTGTGCCTGGAAATGTCCTCATTTTTAACTGTGTTAAAGAACACCAGACAGGAAGAAGGGTTAAGGAGTAAGAGGGGAAAAAAAAGGTAAAATATATTTACAGAGCCTGGGAATTTATTAATCCAAACAATGTTTGTGAAATAAAATACAAAACTAAGGTAAGAAAAACAAGGTAATCAATCTGTTAACCAACGTATTTTATGTCGTTTACTATTCATTTGTCTTACATGGCTTTGTTAAATACTCAGTTCTGCTTCGTCTATTACAGCATTCAAGGGTCTCTTATTTCTTTATAATAGACTGTTGCTATGTATTCTAGAACCTGGAGGATTAAAAAATCATTGTTAAATCACTAATATCATTTTAAAGTCAATATTTTGTGTCAAATTAATGTATTTTAGGTACATAACCGTGTAACAATCAGGATAATGTACAGTGAGCAGGTCACTATTGTGAAATAAATCCAGACAGGATGATGCAATGGGGTCTTCATGTATTTGGCACACATTTATTTGACAAAAAAAATTGCTTTATTATGCATTATGCTGCTTCTTAAATGGTGATGTACCAAAGGATGGAGAAGACTCTGGTACCGTAAACTGTCCCCTGCTCAAAACAAATGAATCTGGAATTATCCCCTTTATGTATTTCATTCATAACAACACTGGTTATTTTAATGATATATTGACAACCAAACTGGGAATGTCTCCAGTTTTCATTTCAGAATATTTTGGCTTTCTGGTAGAAAATGTGCTGGAGACTAAAGCCTAAAGTAGCTAAATGGAAATAGTCAAAGTACGCCTCAAATTTGTGCTAAAGTAGAAGCATTACACCTGCTTCGCTTCTGCACTTTTGCATTTTCATGAGCATGTTGTTGTATCTGCAACACAGCAACTCTGCCAGCATCAGTGTAGACTCATTTTCTCACATATCACACACCCAGAGAGAGAGAGAGAGAGAGAGAGAGAGAGAGAGAGAGAGAGAGAGAGAGAGAGAGAGAGAGAGAGAGAGATTCTGGATTCACAGTCTCCCACTCCTCCTTTCACTCTCACTTCTCTCTTAACCCTCTAACATCTGCTTGGGGATGCTGTGCCCGGCGCGGTTGCCATGGAGACTGGTGTGACGTTGACGACGGCTGTCGCATCAGAGTGTGGTGTGACCCTGGTGGGGACAGAGATGCGTTACGACAGGCAGAGGTCTCCCTACAACGACGCAGAAAGACCCAAACTCTCAGCCCCCCCCCACCCATCCCCTCCCCCTCCCCCTCCAGGCCACTGTGGACACCCCTTCTGCTTTGTCTTAATGAGACGGTCCTCTTCTTGTCCACAGACACAGACACACACACACACACACACACACACACACACACACTTGAGCTGCTACACATCAGGGAAAGTCTATGCAGCCTATTAGGTCAAAGATAAGCCTGGCAGCACACATGTGACAGCTCAAGAGACAAAAAAGGTCTGGGTGTTGGGTGGATGGGTTGGATGGGGGTGCCACCTCTCTCTCTCTGTCAGCCTGGGAGCATCTTTTTAGTCGTGACTCATGGGCTTCCACAGCTGATTTCTTAGAAAAATGAAGAGCTGTGCTGTAATCCACTGTAACCGTACTGTCTCTTCAACAAGAGGGAGGGAGGGAGGGAGGGGGAGTGAAATGGAAGAAGGAAGTGAGACAAATGAAGGAGGGAGACGGAGAAATGGAACTAAAAGGTGAGGAGAATGAAGGAGAAATGTATAGGCATCAGCATAATTTCACACATCGGTGGAAATGAGGCCAATGCGGTACTGTGGAGGTTATAAATAGCTCTCCTGTGGTTATAATAAGCAGCTAGAAAGGGTTTCCATACAGCCACGAAGAAGAAGAGGAAGAAGACACGGCCGGAGAGGCTGAGCAGCATCAGGCCCGCATCTCCATCTCTGTTAGCATCACCAGGGTTTTATGGCCCCAAAACAAAGACATCCTACATATCAGACCTTTACGTCCCCTTCAAACCGTCCACACTCAGCCAATAACCATGCAGCGCTTTTAGCTCTGTGTGGAGGAGTGGACAGGAGCACAACAGCTCGGTGGAAACGCGCAGAGGATGCGTGTTTGCGCCGGGCCCTGCCAGGAATAGAAGGAGCGGCCCACACCTCCCTGGAGGAGACGGGATGACCGCCGCGTCAATGGCGCCATCGTGTGGCAGAGAAGCGCAAAGGACGCATGTGGAGAAGAGGAGTCATTTTTACAGTGAGGTACACACAGATCTAGGTGTGTAAGACAGACGGAAATGCACAACTTGTAGGCTGACATAAGTTTGTTTGCACATATAAGAGTCATGCACGACAGTCTGCATTAAATTCACAGTATAAAAAAAGGTTTATGTTTAGGTTTTACAAGTATGTGTGAGGCGTGGATAGAAAACTACATATAAAAGACAAAGAAAAGTTTAAAAACAATACAAAATCACATTAAATGGTAGTGTTGAGAATTACACATATAGAATGAGTAGAATTATTCAAATGATTAAGTTAAAAAAAAATCTATTTTAAGTTTTGAATCAAACTCTAACTCATTGACTTTTGAAAGACAATGTAATAAATGTTTCCCAACCCAAAACCTTTTCTTGAGATGATGACAATAAATCTTTGAGTTTTAGAAACAAAAAAAGTAAACTTTAGTAGATTCACTGTGAAAGGGGATAATAATTTAATATTTTCAGTTGCAAACATTTAATTTTCAAGCGCCCAAGTTATGAAAAATTGGATTCACAGCTCAAACATTCTAACATTTATCTAAAGAAGAATGAAATTGCCTCAACATAAGATTGTAGGTCAGCAAAACTTGAGTGTGAGTTTGACTTTAAACTTAGTGTAGCCAGTTGTCTTGGCACTGTGAGTTTTGTCAACTTTTTTTTTCTTTTACAGATATTTATTTTGTGTTTCCCTCACGAAATCCTGCACAAACACTGTACAAAATCATACAGGAGCTTAGAGAAACCATCTAAACTTTTCTAATTTCAAGTAAATACATAAGTTTTATTTGTTCAAGAATTTTTAAAATTAAAATATTTAATGTCAGAACACAATAAATCTGAGTTCTTCTAACTTGAACTCTTTTGACCTGAAATGATGAGTTGAATGAATGTACTGTTCATAAATATATATATTTGGTTTGAGTTTTTTAAACACTGAAAAGGACTATAAAGAGAAACATATTTCAAGCTGTAACATCTTAGAAACATTATTCTTAGTGAACTGATTTTCAAACTGGGATTTGGGGGGCAACAGGGGTCCATTATCACATTTTTTGGACATTGGGAGGAAAGATTTAGGATTGTCAGTTTTGATCTAGTTTGATCATTGATTAATTCTAAAGACTTTTTTGAATATTCAAACCTTTAAAAAATACTCAGATTAGGTTTCCTCAAGACAAAAACCTCTTAAATTGGGGGTCTGTGGTCTAATGTGCATCTCTTGTGGCACCTTGACATGAAAACGTTTGGGAACTCTTGTCTTAGTCCAGTAAGGGTACTTATGACCACATATCATATTCAAATGAATATATAAACCAGTGTGTTAGAGACATTTGATGTATGCAACATAACCAACAAAATATTTTTATTTGGGCCACTCAAAATAGGCTCTGCAATATTTCGAATAAGGTCAAGTCAGGTCAGTTTTATTTGTACTGCACCAAATCATAACAGGGTTATCGCTTTTCATATAGAGAAGGTCTAGAACATATTCTTTATAATATTATTTATGGAGACCCAATAGATCCCACCATGAGCAAGCACCAAGGTGACAGTGGTGAGGAAAAATATTCCTTTTAATAGGCAGAAACCTTTGGAAGATCCAGACTCTTTTTAATGGTGGGTAGCCATAAGGAACATACATTTTTAGTTAATTTCAAATGAAAATATTCAGGCAAATTCTATAGGAAGCCTATATAATTTTGCCATAATCTGAGCCAACAGTTATTATTTACAATAGATAAAAAGATCAGAGATTAATCCTGCTCATGGGTAGATAAAACCATTTAACCACTGAGCCAGTGTCCTGCAGATTAAAGACCCAATAAAGAGGTTTCAAGGTTTGTCATTGTATAGGTACAACTAACAATTATTTTCATGATTAATCATCTGGTTATTCACATAACTGATTACTTGTTTAATCTATAAAAATGTGTTTAAAATATGTGAAAAATGCTCATCACAATTTCCAAAGTGACGACTTCAAATTGCTTCCTTTATCCAGAACCCCAAAACTCTTCACTTACTATCATATACGACAAAGAAAAGCAGCAAATTCTTACATTTAAGAAGCTGGAACCAGCAAATGTTTTACATTTTCACTTTAAAAACTGACAGAAATGATTAATCGTTTATCAAAATAGTTGGCAACTAAATTTCTTTCAATCAAGTAATCAATTAATCGACTAATCGTTGTCGCTGTACTTCATTAATAAATAAACATGTACAAACTGAGAGTAATTCATTCATTTTGAATGGGGGATTCATTTATGCAAGTTTTATCCATCCAACACTTAAATATTAAAAAAAAAAAAATCAAATTTTAAAGGGTTACAAAAGTCTTTACAGGTCCTGCAGGGCACCTGGGACCACCAAACAGAATAACTGATTTAAGATGTAGCACAGTGTTATTTTTATGCTGTAAAGATTGGACCATTAATCAACTAGCTGATCATTGGATCATAGTTGCCGAGTATTTTGATAATCGATTAGCTTTCAGTTATTTTTTTAAACAGAAATGTCAAACATTTGCTGGTTCCAGCTTGTCAATTGTGAGGATTTGAAGCTTATGAATGTTATACTCGATTTTATCTTTCAGTTTTGGACAAAAGAAGCTATTTGAAGACGTCACTTTACGTTTTGTCACAATTTTTTGACATTTTATAGAGTACTGATCGATTAATCGTGAAAAATAATGAGTAGATGAATCGATAATGAAAATAATTGTTAGTTGCAGCCTTATTGGATAATATATCAGTTCACTTTCTTCTTGCTGAGGATGAATCTGTGCGTGTGAATGTGTGAAAATGTTTGTTTGCGAGGCTGCTGCAGGTTAAAGGTGCTGTCACCGGATCGGATGGAGGGAAGAAGGGAGGGAGAAGGAGAGAGGGAGGAAGGGAAGGGAGGGGAGGAGGGGGGGAGAGGAGTGGACAGACACTGGTAGCGGAGGGGGAGGCGTTTGGCTCGGTGAAGACGGGGAGTGAGCGAGCAGAGAGGGTGAGGAACCAGCGGATCTGGCCCTTTAAATCACCAATACAGCGCATTCGGAGGTGAGTTTGGAGATATTCGGGTATTTTTCTCCCTGTGTATCATAATTGTAACGCGTCTGTGCGCCTCTGCAACCCCGGCTTCTCGCCACCGAGGGCGGCTGCAACGGAGAGGGGCTTCATCAGTGTCACGAATCCGGTTTTCCCCAGCCCTTTGCCGGCAGAGAGGGTGGGGAGGACCGGGGACAGGGTCAGTGGAAGATTTCCTACAGGCTCGGCTGGACTCTTGAGGACGCACACGCCACAGTGTCCAAAAAAACCTCTGGATTTTACATGCTGAAGTAGGCCGATCAATTTGCATAATAGCGGAACATAAAGGCATGCGCTCCAGTCTTGTGCCCATTGTCGCTGGATGGGTTCATATTGGCTGCTGGAGCCTCCAAACATGTCACCACCCTGCTCCCACGGCTAACAATCAGGCCTGTGTGCAGACCTGAAGCGGTCTAGTCTGCTCTCCACTGGGGAAAATATCTTTGATTTGTGCACAAGGTCTGCCTGTGCCTGCGCGCCTGCCCGTGCGTATGCGTGTCTATGTATGTATGTATGCGTGTGTGTGCGTGGAGTGTGGATAGCCGTGGCAGAGAGAGGACATGCTGTTCTATCCATCAAAATGCCCGCATTGTGTTTTCACACGGTAGAGCAGCGAGCAGGGCCTATAGCGGAGGACATGGCTCCGAACTGCAGGCCCGATCAGCGCTCAGGAGCAGCGACGATCAATAACGATTGATGCATTTTTGCGCGTCTTGAGAGCGGCTGTGGGCTCGCTGCTGGCTGGCTGGCTGGCTGGCTGGCCGGGGCCTGTCCAGATCTGGTGATGTTTTTGGTCCAGGCCAGCACCAGTGACCAGCTGAGGCTGTGTTGTATATAGGTCTTGTTTCTGTGCATCGAGTTTACAAGAAAATGTTCCTCAGTTTGGGGGCGTAGAAGAGGAGAGATGTGGCTGTGAGGGAGCAGAAATTCGGATTTGTGCTGTTTTTTTTGTTAAGGCTACAGCTTCCTTCTCTCAGCGCGGAATGCGCCACAGCAGAAAGTTTGAAAAATCAACAGGCTGAAGAAATCAAAGCACAAGGTTTATGACTGCACTGAAGTATGTTAGGAAGAATGTTTTATTAACCGTACAGTCCCTGCGAGTCCACACTTCTGTTGCTTTTGCTTGTGAGGAAATCTGAGAACGTGCATTTCTGAACAAAATCACAAAAGATCTGCACTCTTAGAAATAAAGTACTAACTAGAACCAGAAAGGGTTCTTTGACTTGTCCTCACAGGAGAATCCTTTTCAGTTTCTGGTAGCACAGGGAACTCTTTCAGGGGGTTCGACCTAGAAACCAACATAAGGGGTTATACTCAGAACCATGTGTGAAAGGTTTCACCCAGAACCCCCAATGAGAGGTTCAGATTTGTGCGGGTTCTTAAGGGGTACATTTTTCCAGCTTTTTTTCTTGAACCCACTCATGAGGTTCCGCCGAGAGCCTTTTTTATATTCCAAGAATTTCATCTAGAAACCTTTCATATCATTCTTTTATATAACCCTTGGCAAACCCTTGATGACCCTTTCAGAAGGTTCTACCTAGAACACAACATAAAGGATCATACCTAGAATAATTTGCGAAAGGTTTCACCCAGGACCCAGGGTGCTAACAAGAATCTACTCAGAGGCTTCTACTGAGAAACCTTTTATATTCCAAGGGTTTTATCTGGATCCTGCACAGTGGGTTCTACCAAGAGCACTTTTATATTCTAAAGGGTTTTATCTAGAACTCAACCAGGGGGTTCTACCAAGAATCCTTCTATATTCCAAGGGTTTTATCTGGAACCTGTGCAGGGGGTTCTACCAAGAAACCTTTTATATTATGGTACAGAAAACCCTTGACAGTAAGAATGTACAGAAGAGGAAAGTCTGCACACTGTTTGGCTCAAAGATCTTGCTGACGAAAATGCTGCCTTTTAACAGAATGTCCTAAAAGAGAATTAAAATATTTTTTTTGGAGCCCCACAGTGTGCAGACCTTTCTCTTTTGTACCCTCCGGTGATGGTTGTTGTCTTGCACCTGAATATTTTTACTTGGATGTGAGCACACTTGGTCCCTTAACAAAATAGGAGCACACGCACAGAAACTACTCCCTCAATAAGCTTGCTGTTTTCTTTTTTTGTTGTTGTTGTTGTTGTGACTGGTGCTGATTCAAAGCTGTGGTAGTTTTTCAGGCTGTGGAGTTTACTTGGTTTATTGTTTGTGAGGAGTTGCTGTCTGTATATATCGACAGTGTGTTCTTCTGCTGGCTGTCAGTGATGCCGCTGCATGTGGGGTGATTTAGGGACACTCCTGACACATAATGAGGACGTATGTTGAGATGGAAAGGTGTGTCTGTCTCTGAGTGTGTGTGTGGGGGCACTTGTAGGGCTGCAACTAACAATTATTAGCAATTAATCTGCTGATTATTTTCACGTGGGCGATACCACAAAATCTGGTGCCAATCCGAGTAATACCAGAACCAAGATCACCGAAATCTATACTGACATCAATACTTTTTCTTGTTAAAAGCAGCTATTATCATGTAAGGGATTCACTTCTATTCTACATGTTACATTTCAGTTTGATCTTAGGCATGTAATGGTTGAATGATAACCTGAATCATTGATATAAATCTCGATCAGGGCTGTTATGATATCAGATTTTCACCACATGATTACTGTGACCTCAAGAATTTAACAATAACAATATTATCGTGATATAAAAAATGAGAAAAAAAGAACTGATCTTTAACTTTGCTTATTGTGCGTTTTGTCCCTTTTTTTCTTTTTTTAAATATGAGTACAGGGAGGTGGGGAGAGAGTCTGTAACATAACTGTATACTAGCATTTAAAAAGTGCAATTACACTTAATGGATAGTGATTTAAGAGCGTACAGTGTGTTTAAGAAACACTGGATTATTCACACTATATTATCACATATGTATAATCAACCTTTTCGGCAATATATTGCAACACCCTCAATATCGATACCTTTTTTACTATTAAAAGCAACTTATTTGAGGAGAATCATGTGCTATAATTTATGAGGGAAATGCATATTTAATAGGCTACTACTGAAAACAGTTTCAGTGCCACTAATTTGTCAAACATTAGGCTTTTATTATGCTCTGATAATTACTTAATCACATGGCCGATGAAACAAGAGACAATATTAAATGTTTTTTTTAAAAAGTTTATTGTATGAATTCTCTAACAAGGAACAAACAATTATTTATGTTGTCAGAACATAATGTATTCTCTTTGGTATCATTTATACTAATGACAGTATTGATACTCAAAACAGGGTTTAAGTATCAGCAGTATTGATATAGCCGCCCCAAATCCCCAGTAGGGCTGCAAATAATGATTATTTTCTATGCCGATTAATCTGCTGATTACTTTTTCAATTGATTGATTAGTTGTTTGGTCTGCTAAATGTCAGAAAATAGTGAGAAATGTCCATCAGTGTCCTCAAATGTCTCATTTAGTCCACAACTCAAAGATATTCTGCTTACTGTCCCAGAAAAGTAGAAAAAAAAAATTAAAATATTCACATTCAAGAAGCTGAAATCAGAGATTTTTGACTTTATTTGCTTTACAAAATTACTCAAAGTGATTAATCAATTATCAAGATAGTTGGTGATTAATTTAATGGCTGACAACTAATTGATTAATCTCCAGGGAATTAATTTAAATCAGTGCAATGTCGTTTAAACAAGTGTGCACGTGTGTTCGAGAGAAAACAAATGAACAGAAAAAAAGACCTCAAAAGAGGAGGCATTTTTCCTCTGAGGATCTCGCTGGGATTAGGATTTGAGCTCAAGGTTGAGATTAGGATTAGGATTCAGAATTAAGGTTAGACTGGAGGACCGTCAGTAAATGTCCTTAAGTATAATAATACAACTGTGTGTTCAGAGAGAGAAAGACAAAGAGAACGTCATCAGGTGTTTTAATATAAGTCTGTTCACTCTGTCCTTTCTCTCTCGCTCACACACACACACACACACACACACACACACACACACACAAGGCCTAATTACAGACATGAATCTCTGAGCTACTCCACAGTAGGAGTAATTAAAGCAGGACTCTCCTCCCGGGAGAGAGAGGGCGACAGACAGAGAGACAGAGTGAGAGACACAGACGTAACACACTTCATGATGATGTATGTGAGGAGGAGCGAGGTCTGTTTTCATCATATGTACCTGTGAGGAAACTTCTTCACTTCGCAGAGTTTAAGTGTGAAAGAAAGAGAGAAAGGAACTGGAGTTTTTTAAAAACTGGTTTTGGACAACACAGGTTTGAAAGGACTTGGAAAATGCCCTTTTTTTGGTTCAGTAATTAAGCAGTATTACTGGTGCTTTGTGAAGAAAAATGAAGTTGTGATGACAGATATTGTAATATGAATTGATAAGGCTGACGATGACAGTTTGGCATTGGAGCAAATTCCAACCTCATGATCTCAGTGAACTCAGAAGTGTTTGTATTTTTTTTATTTAAAGGTTAAAAATTTAAGGGGATCTATTGGCAGAATGTGGCAGAAATGGAAAATAAAATTAGTAAATGTGTTTTCATTAGTGTATAAGCACCTGAAAATAAAAATGGTTGTGTTTTTTGAAAGAAAGAGTCCTTTAAGTATACCTGCAGAAGGCGTGAGTCTCCTTCCACAGAAACTGCTGTGTTGCACCGCCATGTTTCTATAGTAGTCGTGCAGAACAAACAAACTAAACACTGACTCTAGATGCAGCATTCTGCGTCTTTTGCGAGTTTCATGACCACCGTAGTTTCTCCTGCATCCTTAGAAGGGGAGGGTGCAGCAAGGTGTTTGCAAACTGAAAGCTTTCCAAAGCAAAGTGTGGGATGTGTGAACTGAAAACTCCTATATGGCCTATATGGAAGCGAGCAGTGTTGTTTCCTATGAACTTTTTTGAGTGGAATCTCGTCTATAGGCTAAACAGATGAGATTTGGCTTCATCCTGGGGGAAAAAAATAATAGAGCAACTTAATTTAATCTTAATATTGCAACATAAAGTTGATCCTGGTTATGATCCAGAAATAACCAAACAATCACTCATGTCACGGTATTCAGAAAACCATGTTAACTCTTCAAACTTAGCATATTTTTCATACTTGAACCACAGCAGAATAATACATTCACATGCACTTGTCAGAAATTACTGAAAGGGTAAGATTACTTTTCAGCTACGTTTCCTTCTGGCCAATAGAGGGAGCTGCAGCACCCTCCCTTCCCACGCTCATGCTAAAATATGTTTATGGAAACATTTTAGATGAGAAATAGGCAATGTAATAACATAATATTGATTCCTATTTGAGCAGTTTGATCTGAGTTTTGTGAACCCTGTGTGTTCCACCGGACAGACTCACTGAGAATGACCTGCCAATCACACGATAACTCAGGCCTAAAGTAAAAACTGTAACTGAGGGCATAAATAAAGAGAGAGGTCAGGTCATTTTGCCATAAGAGTACATTCAGTCAGACTTATTTTTGCAGCCAGTGGAGTCGCCCTCTGCTGGTCATTAGAAGGAACACAGGCTTAAGGCACATGTGCTTCACCTTTCAAACCCAGAACTTCTGTGCACTGTTTAATATACGGTCTATGGCTTTTGCAGATGTAATTCACTTCACAGAAAAAATCAACAAACACAAAAATATTTCCCACATGGATCCATGAAACTTAAACCGAAATCCAGTGAGTGTTTAGGATCTGTGACATGAACAACTTTTAAGAATCACAAAACTGCAAATACAAACTTAAGGTTTTGAAATGTTTAAAATGTTTGCCTGTCTGTAATCTAGCTTTGCAAACAGCCACCTCACCTCTTCTTCTTTTTTTGTTTCACAGAGACAAGCCAATGTGAGCTCAGCTGACGTCCAGCCCTGTCGTTTTTGACTTTGCACCCGTCCGCTGCACCGCTCTGATTGTCCTCTCCATCCAGTCACGTTTTTGTTCAGAGAGCCCTGTCTGCCTGCCATCAGTCAGGTAACACTCTATTATCTCTGTGTGTTTACATGCTAAAAGCCTGAAGGATATTTAGCATGAATGACAAACTTAGATCATATTGTTGAAGATGCTTGTAAAAAAAAAAACTCAAGCTCCATCCGTAGTTATTCTGTGAATATCACATTCATTAACTGGATCTTGATCAAGCAGCTGCCATATTTGACTCATTGACAGTGTTGCACCACCATGTAGTCACCTCACAGTGGTGCTATAACTCTACAACCAAGGCCAAACAGTCCCCTGAATGAAACTACTGAAGACTTGAAAGGTGATTCAGCTCTGAATCAGTGCAGTATTAAAAAAAAAAAAACATCATATAATGCAGAATTTTCCTGGATGGTGCAAACTACTGCAGAATGACCAAGAAGGAAAAAGCTTCACAGAAGTGGATTATGCAAAGTCAAAGTAATATATAGTTAGTTAGTCAGTTAAATGATATTAGAAATCAGAATGAACATATGTGTTGTTTAATTTTCTCACTTTTGAAACATGTACAGAAGTTCCATTATAGAGCCTGTACAGTAAATATCTCGTTCATGTCGATCTGTGATCCAACAACTCACAAGTGTTGTTACGAGTTTATTCTTTGCCTATAAGTTGTTTGTTTTAAATGCAGCATATATTCAACAAAACAGTGGTCCTTTAGTTTTTAAAAGTAACAATCCCAGAATGTAAAGATATTCCAGTACAAACATAAGTATCATCAACAAGTGTTCTTTAAGCACCAAAAATAAAAGTACTCAATATGCAGAAATGTCCATTGTTAGAGTAGCTTATAATACTTTGTATTATTGGATCATTAGTACTGATGCATTAACATCTAAGCAGCATTTTATTGTGCAGTAGTCAGCGAGGGCGAGTAAAACGTACAATATTTCCCCTCTGAAATATAGTTAAGTAGAAGTATAAAGTGGTGTGAAATGAAAATACTAATCCTGCCCAATTCAATAAAAACTAGTCCAAGTCATAACCTTGCCAGAAAAACTTGTAAATTCGTAAAACCATTATTACACAAAAGAAAACACATCATGAGCATACAAAGCTTCATATCTGCATCAAATCACCAGAGATACAATGTCAGATAAATGGGCTACGGCAGCTCACAAAGAGTGCAGACATCCAAATACACAAACTGCAAAATGTGCCTCTGGCATCGTAGAGCAGCCACAATAAAGTGATCAAATACTGCCATGAAAGGTGAACCACAAAAAAACGTCAAGAAAATCCAACTTAAGTAAAAACTATAGGAGAGCAGGATTTCTCTCTTGCACACACATGCACACAAAGCCATGAAAAACTAGTTTATCAGTAAATGTCTCAGAATTAATCGGCTGTAGTTAACTAAATCAGTCACCGTGCAAGTAGGCTCCATAAAAATTCCCTTACCTTTACGCAGAAACATTCTCACTCACAGTTGAAGGATTTTTGTAATTATGTACAGTCACTGTCAGTCAGGTCAGCTGGTTAATGCATGGACGAATCAAATCTCCATCAGACGGCGATTATGAACTAAACCATGTCCTGATTCTAATCATTCAGCTGCACTGAAGGTCTGCCTCAGTCCATTCATTGTGACCATAAAATGACAGCTTGTTTGGTAATAATGTTTTCACTATATTTTCAAAACCCCTCCAAATGCTAACAAAACCAGCCTGATGCTTTCTTCCCTGTTCGGTGTACTCCAATATGACCAGGGCTGAGTCCGATTACTTTAAAATGTAGACAGTGAGTGATTACAAATTGCATGATAAGCTTTGTAATTAGTTACATAATCCATTAGTACAAATATTCTTTTTCTTTTTCTACTTAAACACTGCAAAACATTTCCAATGCAAGTAAAATGCATTTTTGCAGAGGGTTGTTTTTTTGTGGAGCAAATGTGTGTCAGATATGGTTTTCATGAGTTATCAGAGCCTTATTTATCAGGGCTGCAACTAACAATTATTTTCACTATAAATTAATCTGTCAGTCAATTGTGTTTTGTGTTTTGTTTTAAAGATATTCAGTTCACTGCCATGTTGGACTAAAGAAACCAGAAAATATTCACATTTTGAGAAGCTGAAATCAGAGAATTTGGACATTTTTTCTTACAAAATACTTAAAACAGTGAATCAGTTTTGAGAATAGTAGTGGCTTAATTGACTAATTGTTGGTTATCATGAAAAAACTGTCTTAATTTCAAAATTGCCATATTTCATAGATACGTATATGCAAGTAATCCTTGACAATGCAACTATATTGTAATTACACATTATTCAAATGTAATCTGGGCTGATTATAGTTACATATTTTCTTTAATCTGATCACATAATCCTGATTACATGTAATCTGTTACTACCCAACCCTGAATATGGCAACATGGATTTAAAGCGTGTCAACAACTTGACAGACCACAACAAATTTAACTTTTATGTTATCTTTAATGAAATGCTGTATGCATGTACACACAGCACATAGCTTTACTTTGAATTTAAATTTCCAAGCGAGAACTCACATTTCACTTTCATGTCACCAGGAAGATCCACTCAATCTCGTCTTGGTTACACAAAAATAAACAACACATTGAGGGTTTGTCAGTCTGTACGTGCAAAACTATGTTCCTAAGTCAGTCTTTTGTAGCCATATTTGATTAAATCATCCATCCTTGTCTGCACAGTAAACATTTTCTTACTCTCTTCTCTCTCTCTCTCTCATTCAGTTTTCTCCTGTGTTGGTGCAGTCTGATGGATCAGTATGTCTACCACTAATAATATCGCCCAGGCCAGGAAACTGGTGGAACAGCTGAGGATTGAGGCAGGGATTGAACGCATTAAGGTAGGATGATAGTTTACTGCCACGTCTGTGTTGGTGTGAGCGTGATTATTCATCCACATCTGACCGCCCTCTCCTTAAATCTTCCTCTTCATCCCGCTTCCAACTTTTCCTCTTTTTCCTCCTTTTGTTTCCTTTTATCCTGTCCTCTATCATCCACCCTCCTCCTTTTCTTTGTCCCTTCTTTTTCCCTCACCTCTCTCGCCCTTTCAAAATTCAAACTTTATTTATATAGCACATTTCATACACAGGATACCACAATGGGTCTCATGCAAAAGCCCCTCGTGCAAACAGATTTGTTCTTAACGTGGTGTGTACAAGTGATTTAGGAGAACTTGTCGCGTTCACCAATTTTCTTGTATTTTGAATTTTCTTTCAGATATGGGCACAATTTACGAGTGGTCATAGAGTCACGTGCAGTCAGTCTGCTCTTATCAAAACAAGTTTTTTCACTAATGACTGCATATTTCATTAGTTTGAAAATGTTTGAAAAATAAATGACACTTCATAATTATGTCGATATTATCCTGTTTGACTGCGTTTCAAATTAGAATATACTTACACATAAAACCTCTCATCATTAATTTAATGATGCATTATTGGCCATTTTCATATAGAGACAAGCAGCCTTATATATCATCATTGGGGCATTAATTATGCTAATTTACAAGTGCACGTGCACTCAGTTACACAGAAGCAGATCATTCACACAGGTATCTGAAGTATTTGAGCATGCTGAATCTCACATGGCGTGTTCGTACAAACCCTTTTTACAAAAAAGTGAGAGAAATTTAAGATAAGAATACAAATCTGTTCTTGCATGAGGCCCATTGTGCTTAACATTAAGTGACAATACGGTTAACAATCACAAAAATGTGAGTTCAAATAAGATAAAAATGCATGTCAAAAAGTGTGCAGATACACAAATCTCAGTGCAAAATCAAGTCAAAGACATACAAAACATGCACACACATGTCAGAGACAGACAAAACACACACACTAAGAATTTAACCACAGATTATTGTGAAGAGTAAAGTTCTTAACCTGGTTTTTAAACTGCTGCCTGGCATGTAGAAACAAGAGGCCGCCTCCCCTACTTTAGTGTTCTTACAAGGAATGTTTTTTAAAAAAAAAACACTTTTGGTAGACCAGAGAGTTCTTGCTGGTTTGTATGTAATTAGCATATCTTTAATGTTCTGAGGCACAAGGCCATTTAGAGCTTTGTTTACCAGTAACAGAGTCTTAAAATTGATTCTGGTTTTGGGGAGCCAGTGCAGAGATTTAAGAACAGTTTGTATTTCTTAGTGCTGGTGAGCATGCATGCAGCTGCATTTTGGATTAGCTGTAGTTGCTGCACAAATGATTTTGGAATGCCAGTGAATAGATTATTATAGTTATTTAGTCTACTTGTTATAAATGCATGGATTAATTTCTCAGAGTCCCAGTTTAGAAATGTTTTTTTAGGTGGTAAAAGGCTGGTCTTGTGAGATAATTTACATGGCTATATTTATCTATGATTACACCCTGGTTTCTATCATCACTTTTGCTCTCCAGAGACAGAGAACTGAGATGAGCTGCAACTTTCTGCCTCTGAGCCTTTGCGCCAAAGATAAGTATTTCTGCTTTGTCCCCCTCTCCCGACCAGGTCTCTAAAGCGGCAGCAGACCTGATGAGTTACTGTGAGCAGCACGCTCGTGGCGACCCTCTGCTGGTTGGGGTTCCCACCTCCGAAAACCCTTTCAAGGACAAGAAACCCTGCATCATCCTATAGCCGCGCTACGCTCATCCTGCCCTCGCACACACACGTATACACTCACACACACTCACACATGCACACTCAGTACTTAAATTTATCCCCAAACACACACTTCAAGCATACACTTATAAAAACACACACACACTCCCAAAATAGCCACTCTGGAAAAGCGCCATACCCCGGAGCCACAGCTAGGGGGCAGGTATCTTGTGCTCACAGTGGCTGAGATCAGTATATCACTGAGTATGATCCAAGGTGCTTTGGTAATATTCATATATGCTGGTAAATTAACTACAAGTGTCAGCTTAACTTGAAAAAAAAGGGATTTGGACATTAATAATCAGTAGGAAACCAGGATTTTCTCCTTCTTTTGTCATGAAATAAGGGGCTGGGTAAAGCATGGACAGCAGTGCCATAGGCAGGGAGTGGGAGGATGCATGTGGGCAACAGAAAAGGACGGTAGGCGCTCCCGCCATCCGTGCCAAACACGACCTAAAAGCTCAATAAATGCTTTTTCTTTTTGTTGAGGCTGTTAAAAAAAAAGGTCTGGGAGCTTTGCCCCCTCAAACCTGCCTGTGCTAAAATCATGGCAGGTCATTTTGGAGCGAGTGGCCGAAGCCTTTTGCCTTTATCGGGCTACTAAGCATGTTCCCACCCAAACCCAACAGACCTTCTCTGCCTGTGGCCTCACTATGGCCGTCTGCAGCCTTTGGCCAAACCTCCAGCTGTGCCAACATGTACAGAAAGTCGTCTCTAGATGCCGATCTGCTGTCACAGATTCCACCGCAGCTCGTTTCTGGCTGCTGTCGGTTGAAATCTGCAGATCTGCACCTATGAGGGGAAACATAGTGAACTGCTCTACACAGAACTCAAGCTATTAACCCTGGACGTTTACTGCATTTTTCTTAAGAAATACTTGTTTGTGAACTCAATGTACGTTTTGATATTTTGTTGAAGCATTACTTAACAGATTAAGATAATACTGTACTTTTTTTATTGTTTTGCTTTGAAGTAGGTGTCGCCCCTGGCTGATCAGGTTTCTCTCACTGTCTGACGTTAAACGCTAATGAAAAGACAGGGGATCTGGTTGTAAGCCAGGGGGTACACCTAGCCAGATACCTGCTAGGATCTTAAACAAAGGTTTCTACTGTACATCAAACCTCCCTGTGCTTTACCCCGAGAGAGGGCAAGGTCGCAGACTGACCAGAATCAGTCTGTAAGGACCCTGAAGGCTGGAGGAGAAAACCCAAACTTAAAAAGTAAACCTGAAGCTTTCCCTTTCCTGCCTTCTACGCTTATGTTTGATTCTTTCAATTGACTCTTCCTAAGTCCTGCCCCTTTTGGAACCTCGGCAACCTCCTCTCCTGTTTCCTGTCCTTACATATGCTATGTGCTAGGCTCGTCTACTTTGAAAAAGAAAACCAAATTTTGAAGATGGTTAAAAGATGTTTCTGGGCGACCTATAAAAGTGGCATATAGTCACATTGTAAGTTAGCTAATGTTAGCAGAATGTTTGCTAACAAACTAACAAATCTAGAATAATTGTTAGCTAGCTAATGTTTTGCTCTGTACCAAAATACTGGCTAACGAGGTAGCTAATCTGCATTAATCATTAGCTTACTAGCGTTTTAGACTGTCACAAAACACTACCTAACTAGCCAGCTAATCTACTTTAAAAGTTAACTAACTAGTTACATATGATAGCTAATGTTAGCAAAATGCCAGCCAACTAACTAGATAATCTGTTAGCTAGCATTTTTCTAACATTAGCTAAATAAGATGTGACTATATATATATGTACATGTTGCTTTTACAGGTCCCCCAGCAACATCTTTTAACCATCTTCAAAATTTTGTTTTCTTTTCCACGTAGATGAGCCTAGCACATAGCATATCTAAGTACAGGAAGCGGGAAATGAGAAAATTGACTGAGCTTCTGTTTAGTGCCAAGTTTGCTCTGTTACCAAAAAGGGGCGGGACTTAGGAAGGGTCAATTGGCTGTTTTTAAGTACTCAAAAACAAAGAGATATTGCACTGGGTAGTGCAAAGAAGGAGGATATGTCTTGTTTTAATGCATTCTGGCTTTAAGTCAAATTAGAATAAATATGACCTGGCCATACCAGTCTCCCCAGTAGAAGAGCTTACTTCAGTGTGAGCTCAAACTGGTCAAGGCCAGAGGTCCCCTCTCGGTTTTTCCCCTCCTCTCTCCTCCTCGATGCTCCTCCTCTCTGACAAACCAAACTTGATTGTAAAAACTGAAGACGAAGTGAAAAAAAATGAAGTCAAGAGAAACAAACTAAGTGTATAAACTTTCTTTCCGACATGTGCAGAAGTGATAAGTTGAAGAGTAGCTGTTTTGGGTTTATTTTTTGAGTTTCTTCTTTCTATGGAGTCCATGGAACCTGGTCAGTTGAGTATTACCCTGTACAGTGTTTGTAAGATACAAAAATCTTAACACAGAATCCCCCCTCTGTGGATGTTGGATTTTTTTAGTACTACTTATTCTGTTCTGTCAGTCAGGATCATGTCTGTCTTCATTTATTTTATTTTTGTCATTCAGGTTTTAGAGGCCTGCGATAGCGGAGGATGGTTTTCACCACAGATACAAATACAAACGCCTGATGAGGATATATTAAAATAATGTGAGATAGAAATAACAGCCCTGTTGGGTTTAGGATCATATCCTGTTAGAGGATGAATCAACATCGGACCTCATTCCAGTGGCAAAAACCAACCTCCTGATCTATCCTTTAACACCAGAGCAGTTTTTCTCAAGTGTTGGTTTTGGTGGGCGACAGGCACCTGGGACAACACAGTCATGCACATAACACACACTCTCTTGCAGTTGTGTTTTAGCTTTCATTGTCCAAGGATAAAGGAGTGGTCAGGCTCAGCATTGAGAGCTGCTTTTGACGGTTAATTGCTGAAAGAAAGGAGCTTTCTTTAGCCAAGGCTTTTGTCAGCTTTTGTAAGATACAGTGACAGAGCAGGGTGGAGTCATTTTGACAGGACTTGTGTCTGCTGATGGACTGTAAGGGGGGTTTAACCTGCTGCTTTTCTGTTCTCTAATCACTAGAGCAATATGAGCCACCTGCTACCTGACTTTGGGGAGTCAGGAGTTATCATGGAGGTGTTGAGCAGTTGTTTGTGTCTTGTTGGGTCCAAAACTGAAAAGCAGACAGTCCACTGGGGACAACTTGCAAAAATACCCAATAAATAGGGATTTTGTGTTGTATTTAGTCCTAAATACATTACATACAATTGGCTATATATATATATGTGTGTATATATATATATATATATATATATATATATGGAAATATTATGTTACAGCCTGCAGCCAACCAGTTAGCTTTAAGCTAAGTTAAAGCCACTTAGCTTAAAGCTATAACATGTAACATTTCTGCATTAAAATGTCCAAAAACTCAAGGCATATGTCATATATTTAGTTGAGTTTTGCTTTAACATTTTTCCAAATGTTTCCAACAATCTTGAAATGCAGAGAAATCCATAATTTATTCAAAGTAACGGTGTGTTTCCTGCTAGCCATTTCTATAGTCGCTAGCAACCAGGAAAACACAGAGTGCATTGTATATGTCGGAGTGAGGAAGGAAGTTGGCAAACGTGATTAAATGCAACATGAATAAAACTTTCATATTACCTTGTTCATGAACATGATAACTGCTGGTTAGCTTTAAGATAATTTAAAGCTAGTTACCTAAAATCTGGTTAGCTAACGTTAATTTAAAGCTGGTTGGCTTTGAGCTAACTTAAAGCTGGTTAGCTTTATGCTAACATAAAGCTGGTTGGCTGGTTAGGTTTAAGTTAACTTAAAGCCGGGTACCGTAAGCTGGTAAGCCTGAAGCTAATTTAAAGCCAGTTAGCTTTAAGCTAACTTAAAGCTGGTGTACTGGCTGCTTTGTGTTGTTGTGCTCATCATAATGACTTTAAACAGAGGGGAGCAACTTGTAAAATCCACATACCAGCACCTCTTAAGTGCACTAACAAACATTTTGAGTTATATAAGTGTATAAAAGGAAATTTGTGGATTTTACAAGTGGTTGAGCTGCAGAGGTGTTGGTAGGCTGATTTGAGTATCTTTGTTTTTATTATCTTTGGCTATTTGTTTCTCCGTTTCCAATCTCTAAGCTCACCTGCTGCTGGTTTTAGCTTCGTATTTACTGTACAGACATGAGAATAATATCAATCTTCTTATCTAACTCTCTGCAAGAGAGCAAATAAGCATATTTCCCAAAATCTGAAAGCTGTTCTTTCAAAAATACAAATTTACAATTCAAATCAGGGTTAAATTGCTAATTAACATCACTGTTTGTTCACTGTAGGCGGCCGCTGATACAAAGCCCAGCTTCGTCACTCGTTTGCCTTTGTTCCAAACAGAGAGAGCAGGCCGTTCCCAAAGTACAGAGAGAGCGGGAGCTGGAAAAAGGCCATAGAGAGAGGGCTGAGGGAGTGCGCGTGTGTACATGTGTGTGTGGGGGTGTCGGGTGCTAGTGTGTGGTAGCTAAAAAGGATGATCTGGCAGAGCAGTAGGCAAAGAAGAGAAAGCAGAGGTGCATGCGTGTGTGTGTGTGGTCTGTGTGTGAGTGTGTATTTGTGAGAGACAGCATGTAAGAGGAACAGATACACGGTGCCTCCAGTGCTGTGCAGAGTGTCACATAGTAATGTTACAGTGCTGCAGCCCCACAATTCCAGGTCAGGGTGAGTCTGACCAGAGGAGAGGTCATGTGATGCTGTGTGAGTCATGTATGGCCCCCGCTCGCTCTTATTATCAGTCGGAGCCGGAGGTTAGTGCTCACATTCTGGAGAAGAGTAGAAACAGACTCGGTCACAAGCTAAAATTGTTCAGTTGAAGTGTGGGAAGCTATTTTTGATGTGATGACCAATAGTAACCCCCATAATAGTCACAAAGCTGACGAATTCTACTTACTGGTTTAGCTGGTCTGGGGTGGACTCAGCTTTAATATATTAGCTGCAGTTTATTTTCACTCTTTGTCTTTTAAAGACTTAGAGAACTAAATGAATAGTTTGAAAATCTAGGAAATGTGCTTATTTGCAGAGAGTGAGATGAGAGGATTGATATCACTCTCATATGTGTTTGTTCAATATGAAGTGAACGTTAGCAGCTGTTTAGCTTAGCTTAGCTTAGCTTAGCTTAGCTTAGTTTATCTTAGCTTAGCTTAAAGACTGAAAACAGCTCGCCTGGCTTCGTGCAAACGTCACAAAATCCACCTTCCAGCACTTCTAAATCTCACCAGTTAACAAGTTATATTGGAGTCTTGTCGTCATTATGAAGTTGCTAGGCAACCAGCAGAGGCTCCACAACATCACAACACCAGGCCAAAAAATATTTTGGCTTATGTAGATGTAATGTGTTAATTAGCTATCTTTAGAAGCACTATTTGGAGGATTTTGTTACGTTCATTGAGAGCCAAAGTCCCGACGCCACGTCCGGGTTAGCCTCTGTTGCATTAGCTTCTGTAACATTTCTTTCATCACTCTTTCTGAAAACACAAAGTGTATTTCAGAGGTAAATAAATTGTCATCCACTACAGCAGCTGCTATAAGAAACTGAAACCTTTGTGATTTTGACAAAGTAGCAACAGTAGCAGTGAAGCTACGTATGTCATCGATATCCACAAAACTCACCAGCGCTCTCTTCTACAGTCATTTTAAAACTTTCTAGTTGTAATCTGTGCCGTCTAAAAACTCTTCAGCGTTCAGTCCTCTTTGTCCTGCTGTTATTACAGACATATCTGAGCTAGCGGTGACTCGCTAATGGAAATTACTCTTCTGTCAAGCTGTGACATGTCACTCAACGAAGTCTAAAGTTTATGGTGAATGGTGTTCGGCCACCAAACCTATCATTCTTGCATTGAGCCACACAACATATCATTGAGACCACAGACTATATGAAACATGGACGTAATCTCTGTGACAGCACCCACAGGTCTCTGAAGAGCCATTGTGAAGCTGTGGTGTGACTCTGGCCATCGCCATCTTGGCGGTGCCTGACTCAGCTAACTAACCAATCCAAAAATGAGCATGTGGGTTGGGCTATAGCAGGCGGAATAAAGAGACTCGCTATCTATGAAGGTACCCACCTGTCACTCAAAGTGGACACCTTTAATTGTGCATAACTTTAAGCCTTAATATAATTTAAATTGGTGAATTATATAAAAATCAATCCCCGTACAGTTGTCATGAACGGGGAAAGGAGCTAAAGACCAAAACCGTTTTTGTAACAGGCTGTCAACATGTTTTTATCTGCTGTAAAGTTGGGCATTTTGATAGGGCATTTTCAAAGGAGATTGACTCACTTTTGGAGCTAGACTCAAGTCACCAATTCGAGGAACTGCAAGTTTTGTTACCGTTGTTACAGTGGGATTTTTAATGAGGTGTTCAACTCTCACTATGGTTCTCTGTACAGAACCAGGCAAGCTATTTCCCCCTTTTTCTAGTCTTTATACTAAGCTGAGCTAATGAGCTGCTGGTTATAGCTTCATATTTCACTAACAGACATGAAAACTATTCCTTTAAATAAATTCCATGACCTAATCTGAGAGATAACTGAAGAGATAGTTAGATCTTTACTGAAAAACACAGGGACCAGCTGAAGAGGTATAGTAACTATACAAATAGAAACCTGCGTGCAGACTGCAGTGACGGGTAGGAAGTAACTCAGAATTACTAATGCAGGATAAATTGACTTTCCCCAGAACCCGACCTATTTTAAGATTGAGGAAGTGTTAGTGTTCGGAAAGTAAAGGCAGTTCTCTGTAATTTCTTTGCAAGGTGCTGCTAACGTCAAAGAGCATTGCAACTGCAAAAGACTTACACGACATGCATACATATCAACACACATGTACACACACACACACACACACACACACACGCTGATGTTGTCCTGGAGATGTCTGACATTTCTTTTCATTATTGTTTATTTCAATCATTCCATAGCTGGTTGGGCTTAACAATCAGAGACAGCCGGCCTGAGTTGCTGACAGGTTTGGCTGACAGTTTGTCTGATTGGTTGGTTGTTAGTTTGCCTTATAGTGGCGTATATTGTGTTAATGCTGGTCTTGGGGTTATCAGATCACCAGAATGAACAGTGTTAAAGTAGAACACATGGCTCGAGATGGAAATCCACTGGTGTTGTGACGCAAGCGCGAGCCCGGTGACATGAATTTCTGGTCAGGTGGGGAGAGTTGAGGCTCCTCACTGGTGGACTTTGAAATCAAACATCACTGAATCGGCTCTGAGCCCTTCCCGAGACTCATCTTTTGTGTTCTGATCTCCTGTGTATGCATACAGTATATGTATCTTTTTGCCTTGATTGATTATGAAGAAAATATATCTATTTTTTGTAACTGTTCTCTGATGTGCCATAACTCATGTTTTCTTGCACACTGTTAATATTTTGTGGATATTGCTGTTAAAAAGATGATATTGAGAAGTAGATAACATTAATAAAAAGATGATATAATAACAAATGCTCCCGTGTCATTTTTATTTTTATTTTGTTTTGCAGCATGGCCCCATAGATTGGCAATGTCAGCTGGCCAATTTGGTCCAGAAATATCTAAACAACTACAGGATGGATTACCATGAAACTTTCTGCAGACATTCATGGTTCTCAGATGACAAATCCCACTGACATCGGTGATCCCCTGACCTTTCATCTAGCGCCACCAAGAGGTGGATATTTGTGGTCTAATGGCTAAAGGGTTTCCCAAAGCCATGAGCATGCACCCCTTGGGATGTACCAGCTGCCTGAGCAGGGGTCTCAAACTGCCAGCCTGGGGGCCATTTCCATTTTCCTGCTTCCTCTCCCTCCGGCCCGCAACATAACGACCAGAATATAGTTCGGCCATATAGTTGTTTTATTTAATTGTTTTTTTGTAGTTGTCTCATTCCAATTTGAACTACCCCTTTGTATAAAAAAAAACAAAAAACAATTTGTCTCTTTCTAACCATTTTCATTAGGAGAATTAAAGATTCAAGAATGAAGGAAACGGAGGTGTAATTTTAGTATTCTTATTATTGCTACTAGGTTACTGGACCTACTCACGCATCCCTCTCTCTGTGTCTTCAGTCAGTGGGAGCGCCTACTGTATCTGTTTCTGAGCCTATGCATGTGTCATTCACTTTGTTCTTTACGTGGCAGAGCGTGTGTGCGCTCCTTGAAAACACAAACCCACAAGTAGACCTCTAAGAGAGAGTGATCAGTCGGGGTTTTCAACTTAACAGAATAAAAATGAGTGATTCAAATTGTTGTAAGATCTTTAATAGCGTCTGAATGTCTCACCTTCACCATGGCAACAGATAAAAATAGACTTTGTTGATTGGGGGTGCGTCAGCCTGGTCTGGATGTGGAAGGGCATGCAGGGACTAAAAAGTTTGGGAACTCCTGTTTTAATTAACTGTCTCAACAACTAATCCAGCAATTGTTGAGACCACACGTGTAAGATGATTGTCAAAACATTTGTGATTCACATTCATGGCCCCCTCAGGATGAACCATAACAACTCTGGTGATCCCTTAAAGGTCCAGTGTGCAAGATCCAACTGGAATTATTGGCAGAATATGGCAGAAATGGAACATGTAATACTCATATGATGATAATAAAAAATAATCAGTAGGATTCAAGGCTTCTACAAGGATTTTTTTACAGGTTATAAAACAGTTTCAGTTTAAAACCGATGTTGATGTACATAACCAAACGAAACCATCTGCAAGATGTACAAGGCTATTTAGTTATTCTTGATGTCTGTCATCGGGTCGGAGTCTCCATGAAATCAGATGAAACAAGCCTGTGTTTACATTTTCAAGTTACAGAGAGTTAAAAAGGAGCAGGAGATTTTCTATTTTGATATTTTTATTCTTGACAGTATATGTTGTGGTTATTTCGGTGGATACACAACCGATTAAAAATCAACACAACATGAAAGTTCCTTGTAGTGGTTTTAAAATAAAAAAATAAAAATGAAAAAAAGAATTGTTGTTACTTAAGAATGAGCGGTTTATATCTACAGAGGGCGACAGTCCTCATCCACAGCCACTGCGTTGCATCATTATGTTTCCACAGAACAGACAAACCAAGCAGTGGCGCAGCCTTTTGTGTTTTGCGCAACTTTCACGGCTACCATAGATTCTCCCACACACTTGGAAGGGGAGAGAGAGATGAGGTGTTTGCAACACACAAGCTCACTGCTAGGTGCCACAAAATTCTACACACTTGTTTGTTTGTTTGTTTTTTGTCTGGTGCCACCATCTGATAATTTTGTTTAAGACCAAATACCTGCAAAACATATGGCATTCCCATCAACCTCAGCTGTGCTTTGTGTTTATTGCTAATTTACGCTTGTTAGCATGCTAGCATGCTAAAATAAGATGGTGCAGATGGTTAATAGGTGCTAAACATCAGCAATTAACATTAATCAAAAATACTGTACAGTTACAAAATAACACCATATCCATTAACTTTGTGTTTCATGACACTGAACAGCAGCAATTAGCTCATGTGAGGCAACCATAGCCGACTTATTTTGGTTTCTGGCATGTCTAGCAAGTGCCAAGTCGGATACATGGGAGCAAAATCTGAGTCTCCCAGTTAGAATTACGACATGAGCACTATTTCTAAGTTGGTAACTCATTATAATAATACTGATATGACATGAACAGCGCTACAGTCTCACAAAGCAGCCTGCAAGTATCGCTGTAATTATTAGCTGCAGTTTCATATCTCTGCCAAGTGTGAGCCTGGAGGGGATCATGTGTTTGGTTTTGTATGTGCCTGTGCATGTGTGTGTGCATGTGTGTGTGTGTGTTGCATTCATAAGCTGTAACAGGCTCAGTTTTAAAGCTTGAGTAAAGATACTGTTATCACATGAAACTAGCAGACCTGCGGCATTGGTACCAACCATGTTGTGCTTTCTTACTGGAGGGTGGACTAAATAACGCTCCAGATTTAAGCTTAATTTTGGTGAGGGAAAAGCTGGCATGGTCATTTTCAAAGGGCTCTCACCTCAAGACACCTGAATGAAAATGAGATCTATGAGTGCCCATGAGCCTCCTCTTCACACACACACATCACACTTTAAACAAATCCTTGCAGTTTGGGGCAAAAATCATGCAGTTTGTTTTTGCATGCAGTATAAATGTGTTATTTTAAACTAAATAGTTTGTTTCAATATTTCTGCATACTAGGGTCCATAAACAGTAATGGAATAGCATAAATAGAACCTATACTATATGAACTTAAAAAAAGTATTGCATACATCTAGATAAGAAAACTTGCACTGGTAGCACTTGGTGGTTGCATTGCAGTAGGTGATTAACCATCTGTTGCTTAATAGAGATATGCATTGCACTGAATGCACTCTGCCGGTTCATTTCATTTTCTGTTTTTATTTTATCTTTAGAGCTCTGCTGAGTAGGAGGTTCTGGCTTTTTTCTCACACTGACTGTAAAGATACACACAGCACATGGACACACATGCTCTCTGCCCTTACAAGTACATGGTGTGCAGTACAACGATGAAAACTTGCTGCACAGAGTAAACAAAGAGCACAGCTAGGTAAAGCCACCCATTTGGGTCATTTGAAAGGAATGTCATTGTTACAAATCCTCTGTCTAGGGCCGTTTCTTTGCCCTTTGAAGCACTGCTTCAACAGTCACGAGTCCTCTTCAAGTTTCAAACCATACCCCCCCCTCCAGACCCTCTGCAAGTCAAAGCCAATCATATTTAAGGTGGGTGAACCACAACCAATCAGAGGTCAGTCCTCTCATTAGTCACACCCCTGTCCAGCTGATGGTAAACAAATGGGAGGTCCATGTGCCTGAATGTTCCCTCTCTTCTGCTGTGCAGGCTGAGCCGTGAGGAGACATGTGAGAGCGAGGGTGGAGCGGGGAGCAAAACAGAACGACAGGAGGGTGTGAAGGAGGATAAAAACCACTTGTACAGTATTGCAGGAACATCTTGCTATCTGATCATGTACAGAGAGCGTGGCATGGGTGGGGTCACACCAGGACAAATTCGCACATGCATCTGCAAGTTTATCTGCATAATGTGACATAAAATTAGAATGCAAAAGGTTTGAGAGAAATTAAATCAAAGTTTTACCAGCAAACTTGAATCATTCCTGCAGCTTTTCCCTCCTGTTTGACTTGCAGGGACAGTAGGTCTGCATCAGCTTGTTTTGCCTGTTTGTTCCAACACAAAGAGTTTCTGTCTCCACCCCAGTTTTCTTCTCTGACTGACTTTTGTTTACTTCAAAGAAGGAAGCTGTAAGGACCCGTCACTAACAAAGACTTTGCCGTAAGTGTGCATGTTTTTCCATTACGTCAACCCAAATGTAAACTGTAGTTGCGTGACTCGGCTGTAGCTCCAGTTTCATTACGCACACATGGCTTTTGTTTTGAAATATGAGCACAAAGTTCTTGATAAAGCAGTCAAATCAGTTATGAATAGAATAATTTATTGAGCACATAAATAGCTACACAAACAACTGATACAATCAATAAATTACTGGTGTAGCACTGGTCATATTAGATTAACAGCATTTTATCAAAAAAAGCAGCACTCCTGAAGGCACAAAGATAGTTTCCTTTTGCGGCACAATGACAATTTACAGCCGATTCATTCATCAGATCACGTACAGTTCATTATATCACTCATTCTGTACCCTCCCCTGACCAAAAACATCATGTTCTGCAATTTTTCAGGCCAATAAAAAATCCTGTGTGACTTTAACTCCAACATCATTTCCATTTCAGTTTCCATGGTGACGATTCCTCCGCAGGTTCAGCTGCTCATTTCAAGAATGCACACGCTGCACGCCCAGTCTTTTCTAAAGAAAGACCCAAGCATTGTACACACATACCACGCATTCACACACACACACCTCCTCTCGAAGGACTCTCCCATGTGAGAATACACAGGAATGTTGGGCATAGTTTCATTACGGCACTCCGTAGAAAACACAGGTTTTCCAGGTACAAGTAGCTGGGGTGTGGATACGTTCCTGTCGATGCTACTACCCCTTAATGATGGTCACACCCTGTATACACTGTAAGTAGCCAAACAGAAGCACAATATAGAAGCTTTGATTTAGTTTCACTGTAAAAACAATGTGGCCTGAATGGGATTTTCTGTTTGTATCTTTTGCACAAAACAGAGTTTGTAAACCAGTCTCCACTCTGACTGTTTCACCAGTCAATGAAACAGAGTCCTTGGTTCCTGCAGGATAGACCAGCCCAGTCCACTCCAGGCCATCCCTGCATGAGCAACAAAGGTTCATGAGTATCTGAACCTAGAAAGCTCCTGTTTTTGTTCATGTGTTTGGGTGCCAGTCCCTTCAGCGTTCCTGCAGGACTATTTCAGGCACCCACTGGTCCAGGCGTCGGCTCTCCTGGCAGTAGGTTCCCACTTCTTGTAGTCTGCAGTGATCAGCCTGGGGGTTCTGCACGGGACACAAACGCAACATCAAATTCATGTTCAAGCTTTAAAGCAGCAATTCGTAAGAACCTAGCTTTCAAACATGAATACTGCAGCAATAACAAATAAGTTGATCAGCTGTTTATAACCATCAGTCGTCCGTCGATGTAAAGAGTTTGAGTTCAGTGACTACCTGCCTTCTGCCTACCAAACTCCATTAACATATTGCTCAATTTGACCATTATAATCATCTACTCCTTTCTAAAAGATTATCAATGATTTTGCACAACTCATACACAGACACCAACTCATTCTGCATTAATTTTAACCCTATTAAATATGAAATGCAAACAAAAACAGACATTCTGGACCCAAAGAAGAGCATTGTTGTTGGATAAGCTGTCATTTCAACTCACATGTTTGATGTATCATAGTCATTTTATGATTTAGTACAGAATATAAATCGCATATTCCATTTTTAAGGCAAATTTAGTCTGCACAAAGCTTTTGCAATCCACAATATAAAAATAAATTACAAGGATATTGTGGAAATAGTAAATATAGTTTTTAAAGTTCCAGAAAGTGCAACTAAACTTAACTCAGATGCTGCCAGGAGTGTGGAGCAACATGAAAATAATCTGTGATGATACATTTCCACTTTGGCCCTGCAGTTACATAAGAGAGGGTTGTCTGTTTTGCTGAATCGACTCACCGTCACCAGCATGCAGTGGAGATCTCTGTGCTCCTCCTGGTTTCTGTTGGCATCCACAGCAGCGCCCAGCAGCTGCTGGAGCCGCTGAACTCCTGAGACTCGCAGGATGGTGAGGCCGCTGTCGCAGCAGAAGGACTGCAGCAGGGTGAAGTGGATCTGCAGCGCCACGTCGTCTGCATCGTCAGCTGCCAGCACGCACAGGACCACACTGTCTGGGTCTCTGGGGACGAAAGAGAAGAAGATGAGAAGTTATTTTCCGAAATGTAAATTAAGTTTCCACATTTTAGGCATCGTGAAGCCAACTCTTATCTTCTCAACTCACGTGTTTAGAAGTTTAGCTGACTCATAGATGCCCACGGTCAGGCAGTCTTGTTTCTGAGCCGTCACCAGCAACTCCTCCAGAGCCAGACCCACAGCCTGCATCCTGAGAGGAAAAGACAGAACAATCAGCTTTTTGTGTTCTGCAATTAAATAAATGAATAAACACTGGTTATGTCATACACCTGCTGCAGTTCATGACTGAATAGGGCCATTATTATATTAACCAATTTCATGAAATGTTGTTAAAATACCTCCAAGTAATGAGAAAGTCCAAGAAAAGTCAGATAAAAAGAAAAAAGAAGTTATCAGTTCCAGCAGTTACGTTGCATGTGGACGAGTGTGATACAATAAGAAGGCACATTAAGCCTGACAAATATTGATCATTTGTTTATCATATGTTCATATATTGTGGATTTTTATAATTATCTGGGACAATACAATCTTTTATTACTTTCAATGTCATTGCCAATATCTCTAATGTTATTCTATCTGACAGTTTTTTGCATTTACTCATATTTAATATTTCACTTAGTATATAATACTCTGTTGTTGTTAGTCTCATGTTACTGCAGCCTTCCTGCAGCCTGTGCAACATGCATGCACAATATTGCGCAATCAACTCCTAAAATTGGAATTATGTGAGTATATATGAGCCTTAAAACTCAAAAATGATTTATGCAGCAACTTTAAAAGTTGGATTATATTTATATTCTGCCAATCTTTAATGGAATAAATGTTTAAAAAGCTGGTAGTAGTTCAGGCACAGGCATACAAAGTATTTGGTGCTGAAAATATCTGCATTCCAGCCGGTTAAAGTCATAAAATACAAGCTCATAAAGTGTGATTTTACTTCATCAGCTTCAGCAGTGCATTGCAGTGCAGGGGTCAAAGGACGAGCAGCATTCCTGCCCAGCACATGATGTCCATGCACATGGCTCACACAGCCGTAAAACTAAATCTCAAGTGCAGAAAACACGAGCGAGAAATCTCACCTGTTCTCGATGGAGCCGAAACTTTCCTCTGGAATCATGTCTGCAAATCCAAAATTAATCCCACAGACAGAAAGAGTAAACGTGATAGTGTTAGTTAGTCCGGGTGAATATTCCCCCAGCGTGTCCAAGCAGTCTGCAGCAGCAGGAGCGTTTGTTGTTGGCAACGTTGCGAAACAGACTTTATACGGCAGCAGGGAGGAGGGCGGCACCGAAACTAGGCGAGTTTTGCAATTGGCCCCAAAGAAAATCCAACGTCTCTCTCTGTCATGTGGATTGACTGGTGGTTTGATTGTGTGGTTACGTTGAGTGATGATTTTTGCACGACATGAAAAACACATTTGCTTTGTCATCCTGACTGGTTGATTGCAGTGCATCACAGTATAAGATTACAAGGAAATTCATATTTAAAAAAATCCAAGGAAATGCATCAATAAAAATCAACTTATTTCATTTAGCTTCTTCAAAATGTTGGACCAGATGCAGTTGTGCAACATGAGCTCTTCATCTTTTCACAACAGCCCAAGTTTTTATAACTGAGCACCATGATTATGAAATTATGTTATGACTGACATCTAGTGGCTGCCTGAAGGATAGAAACACCTCCTCTCTGACTGTTGCAAAACTGAAAGTCCCAGTCAAACAAAACATCGACACATGTTCAAGCAAGTCCTTTATCCATTTATTTCCATTTTGGGACTGCATGGTGATGACAACAAGAACAAAACACTGGAACACTAGAAACACTGGAAACAATTACACATGCTTTTTTTTTTAATCAGAAACTTCAAGCAAGCAAGTTAATTCAGATGTAAACAGTGGTTACATGCATCAACTTTGGTCCAGTTCATGACAGAAAAAAAAGACTGAAAACAACAACTGAAGTGTTTTTAAGAGTCAATACATCCAAATTACAGTAGAAAGTATGAACATAGTGTGTAATCTTTTGTGGACATCTTAAAGTTGGCAAAACAATCGCATTTCAA
>JAJHUR010082517.1:0-13724 GCA_027495735.1 Lutjanus campechanus
AATTTAACATATTTAACTGCTGTGGTGTTTTCCTGTAACAGAGACAAATACCGGTTCTACGCCTGCATGCTGCGGGCTCGCTTCGACGAGAACAAGAATGAGAAGGACATGGTGAAGGCCACCATGATGCTGAAGGCGGGAGAGGAGGAGTTCTGGACCAACCAACATCCTCAGCCCTACATCTTCCCCGACTCTCCTGGAGGGACGTCCTACGAGAGATACGAGTGCTACAAGGTGAGGCAGCGCTTCATGAAATATCATAACATCTTATACAAACGAAGCTGAGAAATTCTGTCCTCAGATGTTACAAATCTCACCAACAAAAATCTACGTAGGATTTGTGTTCTTGTATGAAAAGATATCGATTAATTAATCCTCAAAACTGTCATGTTTTTATCAGGAGGTTTATCTAAGACGATTAGGATTATACAATCATATAATTTATAAACAATGTCACATGATGTACGTTCTGAGCTCTGCTTTGTTCCTGCAGGTCCCAGAGTGGCTGCTGGACCACTGGCACCCCTCAGAGAAGGCCATGTACCCCGACTACTTCTCTAAGAGAGAGCAGTGGAAGAAACTGAGGATGCAGAGCTGGGACAAAGAGGTGAGCTGCTCAGGATCCCATCCTGTTTTACACACAGTACCACCAGGACACATGTCGCCTCTACTTTGTGCTCTGTTACAGTATTCTCCTGTATTATGTTTTCTTTTAAAAAAAATTTATCAACCGTACATGCTTCTTTTTTGACAAAGTCAGTCTTTTCTCCTCTGTGACTCTTGACCGTTGTTCTATTAACGTTTTGGTTTGGAACCAGTGATTTAAACTGCAGTTTAATGAGCAGCATGGAGACAGTTAGTATCACTTATGTCCACCAGGAGGCGCTAGAGTTCAGTTTGACTGAAACGGTCGTCATGTCACCGTCTGTCTTTGAGGGAAATACAGATGAAACAGTTTGTCAATTTGACTGTAAATTAATCACTTATGACCCATTATAACAAATGCTAACCATTTTTAAAAAAAGTGATATTGCAATTGTTTTGACTGAAATTACGATTGTGATACAATTAATGTGAATGATCATTATTGAATCACAAATATCATTTTCACTGAAAAACAAAACTATTGAAATCAGGATGATGTGATATTTTTTTTTGGGATCTTTATCAAACAAACATGTTTTCTGACATCTGGAGAACAAGACTTTTAGGTCAGAGCGTCTCTGCAGCACCACAGTACCTCAGTATAAAACTGTTTTCTCACAAAGCTTTCATTTATCAGAAAAATGCAGAGTTCTGTGATACGGATGTTGCACTTTGCCATATTGCAATTTTGATAATACTGCAATTAATTGTGCAACCCCACTTATTTACGGCTTGCTTACAGCGTATATCACTTTGAGATTAAAATAATGTTCAATGATATGTCAGTAGTACAGTAACAGTCATACACAGTATTCTCTTTGTGTTTGTGTACAGAACTGAAACAAAAAGTCAGTCCAGTTGGCAGCAATTATAATTTTTTTTCAGTAGTTTGTCATGTAAAAATTAATGATGCTTGTTGATTCCAGTCAGAGTTTTTGTTTCTCATTGTTTATCTTTGAGTTTTGGACAAAAAGAACAACTTAAAATGGTCGACTTCTGATCAGTAAAACTGTGATTTGACATTTCATAATAATAATTGGTCGCAGTCCTTGTTGTAAAAGTTTCTCCCCTGCTGTCTGGTTCCAGGTCGCCCAGCTGCAGGCTGAGACTGGTGGCACCAAGAGCGAAGCCCTCCCTCCTGCCCACAAGGAGGGCGACCTCCCCCCTCTGTGGTGGCAGTATGTCACCCGCCCCAGGGAGCGCCCCACATAAACGCCCTCCACCTCAGCCTGAAGGGGAAACTATCCCGACCGCACAAGAACAACAGCAGCATGAACACCGGCGGACCTCCGATTGAACATCTGTCTGTAAAGAATGTTTTATTTCTGAGGAGGGTCACCTGTGACTGACTTAACCTGGTGGAGGAGGTTGGGGACTTTGTGGAGTCCTGTAGATGAATCACTTAATACCTGTAACTGTTCCAATAAATAAATGTATGATGAAAATTGTGTTTGTCTGTAAAATGAGACATTTTGGGAAAGACGTCAGTAAATGATGTTGGAAGCTGCACAACAGCTGATATTTGTTGACCGTGATCCTTGTGCATCGGTGCGATATCTCAATAAAAACAAAACAAGTAGCCAGAACAGTCTGTCGACAGTTACAGAAACATTACAGTCGGGTTGTTGTGCATAAACTCCTCATTACAAAGAGAGTTCAGCAGGTTCAGTCACTGGTCTACAGAGATGTAGAAAGATGAGTCATCCTTCACTGAATCCTTGACAAGTGGGCGAGTGAACGTTTGAGCCCCACAGTGACGGGGTCCGGAGGCTCTGAGAGGCAGAGAATGGATGAAAAATGAACCTTCAGTATTACTGCCAAGAAAATAAGAAAAATTAATTTGTTTTCCTCGAGGGAAGCTGAAATGCAACCCCCCCCCCACAAAAAAACACACACCACAAAGTATGTTAGAAATACTTTTATTTATTTTTAAAAAGGTTCAGTAATTTCTTTTAAAAGCTGTTCAGCTTTTCGCAAACGTTCCTCACACAGGAGGAAAAAGTGCACGTTGGGGACTATTTTCAGCAGCGGATTAATTCACGTTTGATACTCTAGAAGGGTGTGTTTGGCAGCTCTAGAGGCAGCGAGCGGTCAGGAGAAACTTCAGAATGACAAACGGTCCGTCGCTATGGCGACAGGCGTGGCCTGAAGATGCGCGGTCGGATCATCATGGTGACGGCCTTCAGGGAGTAGAAGTCCGAGTCCTTCCAGGAGAACCACACGATGCCGTCCGGCCCGAGCAGGTTCTGAGCTTTCAGAGAGTAGCGCCCCCCCTGGTGGAGGAACACGACTGCAACATCAACATATTTACATACGGGATAAAAAACAATGTGGTTCTAACGTGAAGTTAAAGTTCTAATGTCCCACTGTGTTCTGTGTTCGTCTGCACAGTTCTACTGTATGTTCTGATACACTCTGAGAAAGAATGGTGCTAACTAGAACCACAAAGGGTTCTTTGGCTGTCCCTATAGGAGAACCCTTTTATAAAAGTTCCACTTGGAATCCTTTCAAAGAGTTCTTCCTGGAACCCAACATAAATAGCATCTTAAGAGATCCTCTTTTAGGGTTCTACCCAGAACCTTTTCACTTCCTGAGGGTACAACAAGAACCCACCTAGGGGATTCTATAGAGAACCTTTTTACAATCCAAGGGCTTTATCTAGAACCCACCCAGAAGATTCTACTGAGAAAACTTTTATATCCACGGGTTTCATCTAGAACCCATTCAGAGGGTTCTACCAACAACTTCAACAATCCCTGAAAAACTATCTATCAAAAAGGGTTCTGTGGATGAAAGGGTTCTCAACTGAACCCTTGAGAAATGCTATCTTCTTAAAAGGGTTCTCCAGAAACAAATGGTTCTGTGTAGACCCTCAGCCCTTCATGAAGAACCCTTTCAGAACCCTTACATTCCTGCAGACGGAGGTACCTTGTAGTAGACTCCGTTGAGGTTGGAGTAGAAACACTGGTGGAACCACCAGCCGGCGTGGCTGATCTCAGCGCAGATGTTGCCGGTGTCCGGGGTGCTGAAGCTCTGACGGTCGTGGTACCAACCGAACGAGTCCTCCACCGTTCCACTGAAACCAGACACATGGAGGCGGAAGCGGTTCTCCTCGTTCTCTATCCTGCAGGAGGAGAAGAACCCACAACAAACTGTAAATTATTAACATGATGACACAACGATGAGTCATCCTTCACTGTCTGCAGCTCTACTGTCACAGAACATAAGGGGGGAAAATTAGAGCAGAAATAATTTTTTAATTTTGTGTTTTGAGATTAAAGTGGAAATGTTGAGAATTAATTTGAAATACATTTAAAAAAAAATCTTCTCCTGCCTCCAATACTGAAAGTTTGACTTTGTTCTCAAAATCCCAAATTAAAAAACATTTCTCATTTCTTTCATTTCCCCTCTTGTTTCTGGCTCTAAAAGGTTTCTGTGGGTTGAAATGATGACTGTGAGCAGATCAACTGTTCAGCTCATTACCATCATCACCGCAAATTTTATTTTGAAGGGTCGATCTCATGTTGAGACATCTATGGATCAGTGCTGTCACACACAAGTCAGGAACACAACCTCTGATTGGTCGACAGACTCAACCCAAGACATCCTGGGATTGTCAGAGGACGGCTAACAACATGCTAACAACAACGACTGTTTTCAAGGTGGAAAAATGAAAATAATAACTACAGAAGGAGTTCAATATAATGGATTTATTTTACCATGTCTCCAAGACGACACAGCACTTCGAGGCTGGATTACAAAACCTCTGAAATGGAAACAATCACTTGCAGGTAAAAGTACGCCAGTGTTAGCACTAGCTTAATGCTAGCCTTTCCTGCTTAGCTCACTTTGGGGCTAACCCCGTCACTTTTCCAGCAGTTGAGAAACAACAGGCGAGACTTTTCTTGGTCTTGAGAAGCTGAACTGTACATTTACTGCCACACTGACAACTTAGTGTTAAGTTTAAGTTTCTGCTCCGCTGTGAGCAGCACCGTCAATCATTCCTTCCTTAAAGGAGCTACACTAATGACAGCATGCTTCAATAAAGTCCATTAAAACAGAATTATTAAGCCATCCTGCGGAAATATGCTGCTTTGTCACAGCGGTCAGAAAAAATCCATACTATCACAGCCCAGGCGGCTAGCTTGCTAATTAATATTAGCTCTGTGAGATTTCTGGAAATTCCAAACTCTGTATACCCACAGATTGAATATAGTGGAGGCAGCCACCATGACGTAGTTTGTTAACTACTGTTTGGAGCCTTGAGTTATCGCTGTAATTACTGTATTTGGATGAGAGTGTGGAGCTGCCATGGGTACGCATTGTTCTATCCTGACTGACAGTCGCTACCAGTGACAAGACAGCCACACCCTAAAGCCGACTCTGTTTTATCATCTATTTTGCTCTATATCATGTACAGAAGAAGAGTCAAAACTTCTCCTCAACCGATATCTGCATTCTTTAATTTAAACTGATGCGTGATTGCTGCTGCAGCTACAGTTAGCAGTGGTGGTGAAGTCAAGACACGATCAAAACTTTTTAAAGTATTACTAGTATCATAATTTTTTCTTCTTTTCAGTCTTTCTACCTGCGTGTCTACCTGAAGGTGTTGTACAGGGCGTGTTTGTGGGCGTGGCTCCAGTCCTCCAGGTCGATGCGGAGGCTGTGGTGGCCGTGGTTGGACAGCAGGTGGAGCTGCTGGTTGCCCAGCCAGTGTTCTCCTCGAGGCTCGCCAAAGCCGCCGCGGTACTCCGACCAGCCGCGGTTAAAACTCACTGAGCCATCGCGCCGCCGCTGAAACACAGTCCAGCCCCCACCTGGGGTTATACACACACGCACACACACATGCACACACACACACACACACACACACATATATATACACACAAATATATATGTCATGTTTAAATACTGATATTCATACACACACTCAGGTAGACGCACAAATGTAAACATCAGAGTCAGTTGTTCACAGTTAAAAGGCAGACTAACTGTGCTGCACTTTGGATATAAATAATTTAATTTCTGACTTGACAGACATTTCATCTGGAATTTTATTACCACTCAGTTGTCTGATTATGCATATACATGCACTTCTTGTTGCAGTCATATTTTTGGATGCATGGTGTTATTGTGGCTCCTTTGCATGTGAAAGACGTTTTTTGTCCGTGGCCTTGACATGAATTGAGACAGTGTAGTGGACAATACATGTACACTGTATATATGTACACAAACACATATTCTACATGTTGCACATACACACACACACATATATCTGATGTGTGTGTGCATACATTGTGCAGTATGCAGTGTGTGTCTCACCCTCCGTCTCCATGTCACAATAGACGGGCAGGGTGGCGCCTGGCGACAGGACTATGTTGTAAACACCAGAACGATGAACACCACTGTGATACAGAGACGCACAGTCTGAATGACAGGAAGACAGGTACTGTCCGTCTGAGAGAGAGACAGACAGAGACACAGAGTGAGAGACAGACAGAGACACAGAGTGAGAGACAGACAGAGACACAGAGTGAGAGACAGACAGAGACAGACAGAGACACAGAGTGAGAGACAGACAGAGACACAGAGTGAGAGACAGACAGAGACACAGAGTGAGAGACAGAGACAGAGAGACAGACAGAGACAGAGAGAGAGAGACAGAAAGGGCTTCAATCAGTATTGTGAAACATTCAAACTGTCAACTAAAGCCTTAAAATAGAACACAGACACAATACAAACAGAAATGGAGAGTTTGTGATACATAAAGTCAAAGAAATGATAATTTATGAAACATTTTCAAATCACAGGAGGTGCAATATTTGACATAACATGTCAAAAAATGCTTAAATAAATGAACGTGAGACGTCCTGTCCTACACATCAGGTTCTACAGACTTAAAACATCTTCATTTGGTTCAGATTCCTACAAAAAAAATCACACCATAGTCATTTTAACATTATCATTACCTCTAATATTGGAAATCATATCACAATCGCGATATTAGTCAAAATAATTACAATTAAATAATTTTTCAAGATGGTTCAGCCCTACTGTGAAGTACTGACTGTGTTTAAATGCTCCATGTGGCAGTAAGGTGCAGTAACATCATGCAACATGCAACTCACCGCTGTGTTTGTTGCATGTGTACCTGGTGGCAGTGTGTCTCGCATGCCGAGCAGCGTTGGACTTCTGATCACTTTGATCGTGCAGCCCGTGTTGCGGCTCATGCGCTGCACGACGGCCGACAGGTTTCGTAGCTGCACCTGCAGCTCGTACAGCAGCGACGTGTGCACGTGGAGCAGCGTGTCGGCCCTGGCGTGATGCAACTCCAGAGAACGTAACCGCTCTTCAAAGGTCGAGTTGAAAATAACATTTTCTTCATCCTGAGAGACAGAAAAGAGAGAAGAAAGTTTGAAGTTGGGACGATTTTGAGGAAATGCACAAGCAAAATGCAGAATCTACAGAGACGGATCAATTACAGCAACCAAAAGTAGGCAAATTTATCCCAGTTTGTAGCCAACTTGCTCAAATCTGAAAGGAAACACGATCGACTACTTCTCTACTAGGTCTTTCTCTGATCAACTTCCTGCAGCAAACAATGGCACCCTGCCACAAAGTCAGATTGCCTTCATTTTGCACAGGGGGCGGGACCGTCCGGAGATACTGCAGACCATAAAAATGCTCTCTGGGTCAGACAGATTCAGAAGGATGCGGTGCCCCAAAAGACCTGCGGCTAATCCTGTTAGCATTCAGGGTTAATGAGGACTTAGTGGGTGTCAAGACAGAGAGATAAGGACAGACAGAGAGATAAAGACGGGCAGAGATAAACAAGAGGGTGTTGTGTTTTACCTGCCTGAATTAGCTTTTCCACGATTTTTATAAGAAAAAACATATTTTTAATTTTTTTTTAAAGAAATCCTACCCTTGGGGGAGGTTGTATTTACCGTGTTCATGAGAAAAGCTCATGGCCCCGTCGCCTCTGAAGTGGATTCTTACTGAAAGCTCCTGAGTTGTGACATGTTTGTTGATGTTTTCAGAAATGGCGGAGGCCATGGAGGTTAATTTTCTTTGGTTAATGATCAGTACAGACGCACCAATTGCAATTTTCTTGGCCGATTCTGATTTCTGATTTTTTTTTTTTATGGGTCTGAAGTGCTGATTCCCATTTTCAGTCTTTCTAAGAACTGTAACTGACAGAATACACAAACATAACTTCAGCCTTATTATATCACACTAAGATTATGTTCCAGAAGGAGCCTGATCTCGAGAGACCTTTTGGGAAACATGATTTCATGTGATCGTGTGGAGGCAGATGTAAACAAACTGGAGACAGACTCAGTGCAACAGTTTGCTGCAGTGAGAAAACAGAGGCAGAAGTTAAACACATCTGGATAAGCGGCGGTATACCTGCATCTCCAGGGTCCTGACTCGATGCTGGTGGTTCCTCAGCTCCTCCTGCAGCTCCGACATCGTATCCCTCAGCTCGTCCAGCTGCTCCTTCCTGTTCTGGTTCTCGTGGAGCCAGTTTGAGACGTCGTCTGTGCACCGGAACATATCCGGGCAGCGTTTCTGCGACCTTCCCACCGCCACCGGAGGCAGTGTTGCCGTCAGGCGGCACTGACCGTTAGACGTCAGCTGGCTGCTGTACTCGCCACACTGTGCCGATGAGCCGCCAATAGTCCGGTTGACCGTTCGGGTGTTGCTGTCACTAAAACCAGTGTCGCCACTGTGTATCACTGGTGGGGCACCCGGGGGAATGTCGGAGTGTGTTTCCAGGAGGGAGGGCGGAGGATGCCAGTCAGCGTCCTCGTAGTTGTCCCGTAGGTCCCAGTTTGTCTCAATGTTTGTGTCTGGAACATCCCTGCTTGTTTCGACATCCATGTCCAGGACGTCCCCGTTTGTTTCCATGAGGGTGTTGGGGTGGACATCCTCATCATGTCCAACGTCTGGGTGTTCATCAGCAAAGACAGGCTGGTAACTCCAGCCAATCAGTAAGACAAAAGTCAGTAAAATCGATCGCCACTTCATCCTGAACATTCAGCAACTCATTCTCCGTGACTGTTGTTGACTTTTATCCATCGCAACTTCCAGAGAAGCCACCGGTAGAGTCAGTTTTGATTCCTGAATCAACATCAGGGTCAAATGTCAAAGCAGCAAGATGAGGTCCAGACTTCGCCCAAAGTAAGGCTTGACTTGTAGACTCAGATTCAGGATGAGGAGGAACAGTCCAAGACACAGCAAAACAAAGTCCAGGCGATTGTGACGACACAAACCAGCTGGACCCCTTCAACTCCCAACCAGTTTTCCCAATCCAATGGCACAAGGGCGAGTCCTCCAACACTGACTGGATTGGTAGAGGAAGAGATCTCTGACAGTCTTGTTAACATTCAACCCAGGAAACAGAAAAAAACCCCAAACCTCACTGAGGTGACGAGATGAGTTGTAGACGTGAATGCTGGTCCTTTATTACCTTTTGGGGCAATTTATATGTTTGTGTCTGCATCACGCCAATCAGCATCCTAGGAGGGACTCCTGGCAGCTACAGGTGTGGTTTTAGGTGTGACGAAAGCGAGAAGCGTCCATGGAAGCGACTCGTCTCGAACAAACCAATGGCAGCTCCTTAAGACGTCAGATACTGGAGAGTATTTCTTCACTGAAAGAAGAGCAAAGAACAACACTGAAGGCTTTTCTCCAAGGAAAAGACGTTTTCCATCGAGTTTGATCTGATTGGTTTAAATTAGCCAGTGTTAGATGTGATGGACAGATGGTTCATCCAATCACCTGCCAAGTGTTTTTTGAAAGTACCTGCCCTTTTCCAAACAGTTTAAGGATGACTTCCCAGATGGTTCTGTGAAACAGACCAGATCTAAACTCAGCCCAGATCCTGTCGAGGTCCCAGTCGTTCAGACCTGCTGATTGAAACAAAAGTCCGGATGAAGTTTACAAAAACTTTTGTGCCAGAAACACAAATGTGCTGGACCCCTTCAAGCTGTCTAACTCTTTACTATCTTTACTTGGACATATTTGCGATACATTCTGGGGAAATTAAGACCCCGTTCAAACAAAATAATATGGCTGAAATGTTTGAGATTAGCATACAGCAGCTGAAAGAAACAAAGAATGTGATAAAATTTAATAGTATTTATCCTGCTGGGTCAAAGACGTCTAAGTAACAAGGAGAGGAAGGAATCTGTCTGTCTGTCTTTCTATGTCAACCCTTCATCTGATCGACTTCAGACTTGGTGGGTGTATAACTGAGAACCCAACGGAGTGCAGCATCATTTGGTGGAATTTGTCCAGATACTGATGCTACAACAACAAACTATGTTGTGGCCTTTTGAATAGTAAGTCTCAAGGCCCAAACACGCCTAAAAGTGTCTGAAACACACCTGTTGTTTTAAATAGCAAAACTAAAAGCATCACGAGTTGCGTCAAACCGTCTCGACGCCCCCACTGCAACCTTGTTCTGATTTTGGAGCATCTAATGATGATTAAAGCTTTCTTTCTGCAGCTCCTGTATGAAGTGAGCTAAACGGGATAAAAGAAAGCCATGGATACGAGAAGTGGGTGCTGACGGAGCTGCTGCACCACCTAAAACCAGCTAAAAAGGTTAGGAAGAGGTACGGACGGAGCTTGAGAAAATGGACAGATGTGTCGACGTGATATAAAAACTTTTTTGATCATTAATCCAAATGTTACTGTAGAGTTCTGAGTTTAATGAAAGAAATAAGATATTCTTATTCATCATAATACCAAAGGAATAAATAGATACATATAAACAGTGACCTTTTCCCAAAATACTGCTGGTTCTGCGGTGCTGGCATTTAAAATCTTTGAAATCTTTTTTTTTCCACTAATCCTCCTACACATTTTGAGCAATCATCTCTAAATTTGGCACAGAACATCTCTGGACCAAGCTGGAAAAAGTTGCCTTTTCAGATTTTTGTTGCTGCACAGAGTTTTTTTTATAGCTGGTTTGCTCAAATGCTGTTGGCATTTATATTTATATCTATATAGGGCTCATATTACAGAAAAATAAGATGTCTCCTGAATGTTTTGTGCTGTTGCAACTACATTTGGTTGACATGTTTTTGGTGCCATTTGGCATCATTTAGCTACAAAACAAGGAATCTCTCTCTCTCTGTCTGTATCTATGTACAGTACATATGCAGTGTCCAGTGTGAACGTCGATCAGGTGAGCTGATTTCAAGAACGCTGCAAAAACACAGGTGCAATAAAATCTTTGTGGAACCACATGAAAACACTTCCTGTTGATGCCTTTAAGGATTTGAGAGTCAGCTCAGACGATGAACCTTTAAAAGAGGAACAAAGTCAGATATTGGGAATCCTAATTCCTAAAGTCCACAACAGTGTTTATCAAACTGTTTACACCAGATGAGATCAGGTTCTTCATGTACCACCATCATAACTGACAGTGAAATACAGGCCGACCGTATCCTGCCATGGACGGTTCACAGGACGCAGGTTTATACCTGATAAGAAGATTATTTATTGTTGACTGTTGTCAGTCACACTGTCTTCACAGTTTAGCTCATAACTAATCATGGATGACGTATGTGTGGGCTGCATGTACGGACGTGACTAAGAAGCAGGTTCATATTGAAAAAAAAATATTACAGGGATGATCAAACTTATTTTTAATGACATTTCAGAAATCTCACAGATTTCTCCGTATTTTCATTTTAATTCTGTAGTATTTTGATTACATGTTTCCAAATGAACTCATTTTCTCTTTGAAATGTTTGGAGATTCCTCAGTTTACCACTAGAGGGAGCATGAGCCAAATGAAAACAGAACTGTAAAAGCACAGAACCTGGTTCTTTTATTTTGTAATTTACTTCCTGGGTGTAAACAGTGGACAAAATAATTAGCCGTCTAAAGTGAATTAATGAAAGATGTAAATATGTTTATCCTAGTCTGCCCTCCGTCTCGCCTCACCTGTGGGATATTTCTGTTTCCATTTTTCTTTTTTGTTGTTTTTTGATTCTTCAGTTAGTTTGATTTTGAATGTTGTTCTTTGTTGTGTTCTTGTCTTTCTTTATAGTTGAGTCATGCTGTAAAAGGCCTATGCTGGAAGTCAGAATTACAAATAATTTATGAAACTCTCTCATTAAAAAACATACATTGAAAAAAGAAAGAAAAAGTATTAGTACTATAGTTTAACAATCCAATCCAGACAGAACTAAAGGTGAATGAATAAATGTTGGATAAATTAAAATCTTCAGCTAGTTTTTGTCTTTGCAGGCCGACTTTCATTAAATAATCTGTAATCAGTAGAAACCAACAGAGCTGAATCCTGATTTTAAACTTATGAAACAGCTCAGCAGGAACGAAACACACACTGGAATGACGTCAGTGAGCTAAAACACCAACAACAGGTACGATCGTTTGGATAATAAGACTTTTATAATGATGAAACACACAAAGCATGAAGTCGACTTACCGTCACGCTGTACGCCCCAACATCACAGCGCTGAATTCACCTCAATGGAAAAGCATCAGGACAGCCAGGAGAGTGTGAGTGTGTGTGTGTGTGTGTGTGTGTGTGTGTGTGAGTGTTCAGCACCGGGTATGACATCTTATCCTGATAATCCTCTAATGGGATTGGCAGAAGTGATGACACTGGTCTGGAAGGTAATAGATTACATTTAATGAGATTAGAGTAATGTGAGTACAAGTTAGAGTAACTGATATAAAAACAGCAAATGAAAGAGACAGAGAGAACAACAACAATCTGATTTTAACTCAGTGTCACTGAAGGAAACCATCTGCTGAAGCAACGTTCTCATGTTCAAAGGGACAGTTCACCTCAAAATCAAAGATAGATATTTACCAACATAAAAAAAAAACATAGTTTCTACTGCAGGTAAAGTGCCCTCTAATTTGCCCTTACAGTGAACAAAACATAGTATATTGCCCTTTGGGATACCTTTCCAGTGGACAAAGCGTAGTGAAGCGCCCTCTGGGCTGCCTTTCCACTGGCAAAATGTGGTAAAAAGCCCTCTAACGTGCCCTTCCAGTGGAGAAAATGTCGTAAAGTGCCCTCTGGGATGCCCCTCCGGTGGCAAAATGTGGTAAAAAGCCCTCTAACGTGCCCTTCCAGTGGAGAAAATGTGGTAAAGTGCCCTCTGGGATGCCCCTCCGGTGGCAAAATGTGGTAAAAAGCCCTCTAACGTGCCCTTCCAGTAGAGAAAATGTGGTAAAGTGTCCTCTGGGACCCCCCTCCGCTGGCAAAATGTGGTAAAAAGCCCTCTAACGTGCCCTTCCAGTGGAGAAAATGTGGTAAAGTGCCCTCTGGAACGCCCCTCCGGTGGCAAAATGTGGTAAAAAGCCCTCTAACGTGCCCTTCCAGTGGAGAAAATGTGGTAAAGTGCCCTCTGGGATGCCCTTTCGGTGGCAAAATGTGGTGAAGTGTCCTCTAAATTGCTCTTACAGTGAACACAACATAGTATATTGCCCTCTGGCCTGCCCTTCCAGTGGCAAAATGTGGTCAAGTACCCTATGGGCTGCCCTTCCAGTGGAAAAATGTGGCCAAGTGCCCTCTGGGCTGCCCTTCCAGTGGACAAAACATAGTATATTGTCCTTTGGGATACCTTTCCAGTGGACAAAGCATAATAAAGTGCCCTCTGGGATGCCCTTCCAGTAGCAAAATGTGGTAAAGTGCCCTCAGAGATGCCCTCCCAGAAAATGTGATGAAGTATCACACAGACAGCCCTACATAGTAAAATTATATTTGGTCTCTATCTGCCCTTAAATAGTTCCATGTCTGTTTTTATGAGTTATATTATCACGATACCCTTGTTTGTTTTTTTTTGCCCCTGCCCCTCACACAGCCTGAGTCCACCACTGCCTCGCATACAGACATTCATGGTCCTCACAGGGTGAATCCTAATAACGGTGGTCCTTCCTGAAGTTTTCTTCTTGCTACTATGAGGCTGTAAATGCCTTTTTTGTGAAATATCTAAACAACTATTCGGTAGATTGCTGTGCAAAATGGCACACACACACACACACACACACACACACACACACACACACACACACACACGAAGAAG
>JAJHUR010082527.1:9351-24663 GCA_027495735.1 Lutjanus campechanus
TTTTTTTTTTAAGAAAAAGGTAATGCCTGCATACTTACTTCATGCCACAAAAGTTTTATAACTACAACATTTTAATTAAATGAAACATTCTGACCTGATAAAGATCCGAGTGGGATCGAAACACTGTCATTGTTAAACTTTTGTGGCATGAAGTAAGTGTGTAGGCGTTACCGTTTTTCTTTGATGCTGTTTCTATCTTTCAATTTTTTCACCAGAACATGACACCAGTCGTATCTAAACGTCCTGGACAAATCAAGTAACTGACTGTAATTTCCTTTTTTTGGACGTTGAAAAACAAACTTTAATTTTTCTTCTTCAAAATAGTAATTTATCACATTTTCATTGCCGCTGTCGTACCTCGAGTTTTGCTGGTCTTTGTGCCTCAGGCACGGGGAGCTTGTAGTGGAGTTGCTGCTCTCATCTTCCTCCTCCTCTTCTTCCTCGCCCTCCATACATCTCTTCAGACTGTTCTGCTGCCGGAGGATCTCCTCAGTGCGGAGCCTCTGCAGCTGGTTCTGCGGTGGAATCACACAGTCACATTAAGTACATAAAAACCACAAAATGCTGTCTATTTAATGAGACGTGAACCAGCTCTCCAACCTGGACGTTGCAGATTGCATCGATCCAGCTTCGCCCCTGGGTGGCGCTGTTGGCTTGGAAAGTGTAGGCTGCCACTGCACTCTTAAACTCATTGAGGTAGATGAGGATGAACGAGCCTGCACAGAAAAAAAAACACAACAAACAGCTTTAACTGGAGAAAAGTCACAGCTTATTATCCAGTTTCATGTCTGGAGTAAAATCTCGGTAGTAATGAATTATAATAACCATCAGCAGTCTCTGAGTTCTACATTATTTAGGTTTCATTTAGTTACTTCAGCAGCTCAGGTTACAGCTTTACATTCACATGGAAACAATCAGTCCTTAAATCTAATATGTTAGCAATCAATTTATCAAATTAAATCTTAAATAATTGCTGCTTAAAGTTTTTCAAACATGACAATTTCCTGCCTTTTCTGGCATTTTTAATTTACAGAAAAATTTTCAACTTTGCACTTTTGTCTTATATATCAGCATATTTCTGATATAGTGTATTATATAGGTATAGATATGTATCTTATCTGTAGGAAATAAGGCTTTTCTACTATTTTGTATTTATCTGTTTTCATTTACTTTTGTTATTTTTTTCTTGATATATAGTTCTCTCTTCTTATGTTCACGTATATTACTGTGTATTTACTGTTTCCATGCAATACCTAGATAACCTGCTGCTGGACACAAGAGTTTCCCAATTTGGGATCAAAAAAGTAAATCTAGCTATTCTCTTTTTCATAATAGTATAAATTGCATAACTTGCATAACTTTTTGCAAAATTAGCCATTTGAAAACATTAGATTTGTCAGTATTTTTTGCTATATAGATATATAAAATGTGTCTCAGTTATGAAAATGATAATTCGTTGTGTCCCAGTCTTCATCTTCACACTCACCAGGATCTTTGAGCTCCTTACAGACGACGTTGTGAATGAGGAGAGGCTGGCGGATGATCTTGACTTTCTCCACTCTTTTCACCGGCTTGGTAATTAACAGCAGGTCGGTGAAGAGGACACAGTAGACGTCCATCTAAAGAGGAAATAAACTCATCAGCGTTTTGTTTTACACGTCAGTCAATTCATGTGAAACGTGAGGCGACTGTGGAGCGAACGTGAGAAACCAGATGTCGAGTCTGAAGATAAGAGCTCATCATGTGTTTACAAGCCGTCGTGTGAGTCAGTCTTACCCTACTGTCTTTGCCCTCTTTCATCCTCAGTGCTCCCTCCAGATGCAGCTGTCGAGTCTCCTCTGGTGATATTCCTCTCATGGGAGCCATCAGGTCAAAGCGGTTGTACTCCTTGAGGATCTGAAAGGGAAAAAGACAAAAGCATGAAGCCGAATCTTGCATGAAGTCTCTTTTTGAAGATGTGGGAAAGCACTGGAGCCTCATAAACCGTTTCTTACCTTCTCCACCTCTTCACTGCTGCCCTCTACAGCCTCGTAGGAGTCTATACGGGCAGAAATGGTGGCCAGCTTCTGTTGTTCCTGACGCTGTCGCATCTGAGAGTCCACGCTGTTGATGAAGCCCTCGACTGTGGCCACCTTGAGGAGAGAAAAAACCCAGGAAAAAACTCTTGTTTAGATATTTTTTCAAAGTTTGAAAAGCAGCATATATTATCTGTTCTTCTACATCCTCACCATGCTGTTGACGATGTCGCGGGCTGACGGCTCGTCCGTCTTCTTGAGAATACTCTTCAGTAGGAGTGGGTATTTGGTCAGTCTCTGGTGAGGCTTCGCCACCATGTCGGCCAGCTTCAGGCGGTTACACTGCTTGTGGGTCTCCCCCCACTGAATGCAGCAAGACAAAGACAGGAAATGAAACATTTAATGAGCCAGAAATATGAAGTAATATAACCAGCAGTGTATGGGTACAGGGTGTACTGAAGGTGTATGGGATTAAGGCGAGGACTGACCGTGACGTAGGTCCTGAAGAGCTCATTGTCCCTGAGAAGCGTGCGCATGTATTCCATGCAACCCTCCTCCTCCATGCAGTAACGGATGTAGGGCTTGAACCTGGAGCCAAACTGAACACACACACAAGAATAGAGACAGAGACATGAGTCAGAGATATTACGAACACAAACCTGAGGTAAAAACATATTTACTTTTGCCTCAGTCTAAAGCAAACACTGTATTAGATGCAAAAGGTAATTTTATAGAATTAGTTAAACAAGACTTACAGGTGTCTAAGGCCTTGTCTACACAGTGGGTTTGACCTTCAGTACAGTAATTAATCAGCTTGTTGAATGACTTATTAACCTGGATATATGGTTAACACAGCCACAAACTAATCAGTGTTCTGTGTTAAAGTTCACAGCTATAGAAAGGGTCACAGTTTCCTGATAAGCCTTTTTTCTGTGGAGCCTGTAGAGATGGAATATATTTATTTATTGTGTGATGAAAACTGACCGTCCTGAAGCCGTGGTGCAGGTCTGTGGGGTCGAGCAGAGCCCGGGCCTGCCTGGCCTTATCCAGGACAGGCAGCATGACCTGGTTCCAAAGGGACGTGTGGAGGCGGACGATCTCCTGGATGTTGCTGAACAGCTTGGCGGGATCCGCCTCTGTCAGCAGGCCGCTCTCCTGCAGGTTGAGCAGCCCACTCAGGAACAGCTGGAGAGGATGATGGAAAAGAATGTGAGCCTCTGAATTGTTCTTATCCTGACATGAGTAAGACACTTCAAGCCAGAGGTTATCAGCCTTGTGGTTAAAACACAAGTCTTTGTCTCAGTGACCAGCTCACTGTGGTGATAAAGGCCTCAACAAGAGCTTCATTGTGTTTTTATCTGTCTCAGTACAGAAGCCGGTTCATCTTACACAACAGCAGCACGCGTTTATCAGTACATGATCTTCAGACTTCAGTAGTTCTCTTTGCACTTACATCAGTGATGACTCGGAGTTTCTTTATGTAGGTAGCCTCAGTGTGCAGCAGCTCCCAGATCGCCTCCTGCTGGTGGAACTGTCGCCTGGTCAGTGTCTGCACACAACACACAAAGATCACGTTATTAAGTATAACGAATAGAGCACATTCTTGAATTCTTGTTAATTATTAAAGTGATGATTAAAGTGATTTCAGTTTGTCAAATGTGAATATTCTATGGTTTCTCAATTCCTCTGTGATTGCAAACTGAATATCTCTGCATTGTGAACAAAACATTTGAGAATCTTTTCTTGGCCTCTTTTTTTTATCAAAACAACTCATTGATTAATCAAGAAAATGATGACCAGATTAATTGATACCAACACTGATCATTAGTTGCAGCCCTAGTTGGAAATATATAACAAATACTTTGTTGAGAAATAGTAAATATAAATTATAAATATACAATGAAAATTGTAAAAAGAAAGTAACCAAAGGGGGAAAAGGGGAAACGTGAACCAGATTCAACTTTTTTGCTGGACGACTTGCTTTTTGTTAGTGAGCCGATCTTAGTCTTTTGCCGACAATTAACAAGTTAACTATTTATGTGAGAGTGCTGTGTTTTGTCTGCTTTTGATCCTTACGGTGATCGTGCACCTGATATGTTCATGAAGAGTTGGAGTTGTGCGCTCTGCTACTTTTTAATATTTATTTACATACTGTATATTTCCACTGCCACAGGTTTTTATCACATAACATTTCAATAGCAGCTGCTAAAAATAGTGCCTCCATTGTATTTAGAGAGAAGGAAGTTGTGATAGCAGAAACTTAGTGTACAGGTTTGTCTTTAGAGAGTCCGTCACCTCACTGTTAATACCTTTTGGTCTGTTTCATGTCAAGATTTCAATACACCAAATTCCCTTTTTACCAAACTTTGTGATCCTATCTAGTAAATACTATGGAGGTGGACTGATTTATGATGGCAAAACTGTGAAATTGTCGTTTATTTTAGAAAGCATACTTTGCCTAAAAGTAACGTGCACAGGTAAGATGTGGCTTATTACCACTAGATATTTAAACTTTGAACTGAATAAGGTGGAAAATTACATAAAAATTATTCTCTGCTGTCCTTTATGTCATGATTTGTGGCAAATGTTTTTAAAAAAAGTAATTTTTCTAGATGTTTTTGCTTACTTATGGGCAACAGATAAAATCCTCATCAGAGAGACAATGGTTTGACTGACATGAACTGATGCATAAATGTAGATTCTGTTCCGTCTGGGTTACGTTTGTTTTCATTTGGATATCGTGTTTACACTTCTGAGACTGTGTGTATATATTTGTGTAATTTCCATTGTTGCTGATCTCCTGGGCTATTATTGTATTCATATTTGCATGAGGTGAACAAATTGTGCTATTGGACGCTGGTGGTTTGTCTCCGTCTCTGAATCACGCCATGAGAGACGGGCTCATGATGACATAAAATAAAACCATTCATTCACTCATTCATTCGCTCTAACACATGAGAATAACTTCTCATATTTTCCAGTGACATCACATAACTTGATTACTGGACAAAATCTGGAATTTACCGGCAATCAACTCAGTCAAATGACTTATGCAACCAGCCATAACCGTCAGGGGTGAATGTGCAGTGTGAGAGACTGTACAGCAGCTGAGCAGCGATATTGTCCTGATTAGTCATGTACACATTAACAGATGGCAGCCAGCGACAGACAGCGTGTGATAGGTGCTGTAATTTACAGGCATGTACGGTTTCTGACAGACGATAAAGTGTTTTGTAAGCATCATTCTGGGAAAACAGACATCAGTGCAAGTGTGACGAAAGTAAAAAAAATTATGAGGAAGTGAGAGTCAGGTGAACACCAGGAAGCAGGATGCCAGTATGTATGAACTGTAGACAGTCAGCTGCCAGTGAATGTTCTTCAGTGGTACAATGATAAGAGACTGTATGAAAATTATGAGTGAGGGAGGGGGTCAGAAAGTGGGCGAGGGTTATGTAATTTTTTAGCTGCAACCGGCAGCTCTATAGCTTGCTCTGTTGGTCAGTCGGTCACCAAACATTTCCCCAACCATTTGTCGGCCACAGTTTTCACCCTGAAATTTGTTATGTAGGTCAAGTGTGTGTGAAGGTGTGTGTTTGTGTCGCATTGACTTGCCTATCGCACAAGGTGCATAACCTCTAAATGGATTTACAAACCTGCACAAGGTTTAGTGGAAAGTTTGGTCACGAGCCAGAGGACAGCTGATCGACTGTTCATGCCAACTGGCAAACAGGGTGTGTGGCAGTGGGAGTGGTCTTTAACAAAAAGGCTCATAACTTCTAAATCGATTCTGGAAAACATGACCAAACTTCATAGAAAGACACTCGCACACAACTTTCTATCTATGGGGCTGAAATTTGCCATTTATTTGCCAGATGTGAAACATAAATTTTACCCCCTATTTCCCATTTCCCAACTCTCTAGCTCATCCTAATTCACAATTCATGTGTCTAATATTGAAAGAAGACATAAAACCTCTGAAGCTTTGACAAAAATAAGTCTTAATTTTGCTCTGAATTTTAACTTTTGCCCCTCATGTTTATATTTGATTTAATTTAGTCTGTGTTGACATTATTGTTTTAAATGAGTTCTGTGTGTGTGAGCCAGTGGGTCTCTGACCAGGGGAAAAATGTGGAGTGAAACTAAGATGAATGAAGATGATTTATGTAGTGAAAACAAACAAACATGAGATGACTGATGCTATCATGCTTATATTTATTTCACTAAATTTCAACTTCGATCCGTTTTTATTAGTTGCTTCCCCAATTGTTGCTAATGATTAATAAAAAAAAAATGTGGGGTGGATGGTGTGAACATTTATCGACTTTTGACAGACTATAAACTTTTATAAACCTCTTACAGAGTCTCAAAATGTCCCGACTACATAATTAACCAAGATGGAAACAGAGCAGCGTGACTTGAATGATAGTGAGGTCAGCTAAACTACTTCTGACCCAGACTCTGATGTCGGACTCTTCAGCTGACAGTACTGTCTGCAGCCTGAACCTAAGACCAGGATGGACACTTTTTATTTCTCTGACTGTGTGGGAATCAGATACTGATGAACAAATTAACAATAAAACATTAAAAATCTTATAAAATATGCACAATATGTTATGTAAATGAAAGAGCTATACAGATTCTACCTTATGAAGTATAGGAATATTCAAAATGTAAGTTAAGGTGTCTTGTATTCATAAAAACTAAATGGTCTCTATGATAAGAAAAAGCAGGAACTACGAGCACCTGTCAAATTAACACAATCCTCCCTTCACACACACACATTCTGTGTCTTTGTTTGTTTTACCTCTGAGTTGTCCAGCAGTGTCTGCCAACTGTCCTCCATGGCCAGGTTAGTCTCCTCCTCCTCCTCCTCCCAGGAGTCCTGGTGGAAGGAGAGCTGCCGCGGCACCTTGGGCAGCCCGAACAACGTGTAGGAGTGCAGTTTGCTCTGCAGCTGCTCCAGACGGTCCAATTCCTGTGACGAGACGGGAACGATTTAAAAAAAGCACGCCTAATTAGTTTTAACAAGGTTAACGGCGTGACAGCTAGAAGAGATGAGACGGTAACTGTCCATTTCTGTCCTTTGTGTATCAATTTATTGTTACATTCAAACTGTAAGTAAAGATCAGTCCACACATTAGCATATAAATCCTGTCCTTACTGGCGCCTTAATTCTAGTAGCTGCTATTCAGGCCTTTGTTCAGTCTGTCAGCCTGATGCAGTTATGAAAATGAGCTCTGTGCATTGAGACCACTTTAACAATGGAGGACGGGGGAGTGGGGGCAAAAGCTACAGCATGGAGGGGGAAGATGGACCAGTGGGTTATGGTTCATGAAACCTTTGCAGAAAGTGCAGTCCTACGTTCTTTAATGGTGACAAATTGTACAACAGATTCAGGAGTAAAGTGATCAGTGACCACCCCTTCCACTCCTTCTCAAAGTGTTGTGACTGACAGTGGTTCATCCCTACAATATGTAGGGAGCAAGAGGTCCAGGTCCTGGTGAAGGATCTCTGGCCCTGAGGGGGTTAAGGGGGACACTCGGGGTGAATAGAGATGATGCAGGCAGTGACAGGTGACTGACAGATACTGTCTCTATGTGACATCTGCTACTGTGCAGGATGTGACCTCAGGAGGAGCGTCTGTGTGTGTGTGAGTAAACATTTATTATTACTGTTGAAAAGCTCTGATACAGAGGTTAAAGAAAAGGTTTGTTTTAATCAGTGAGCTGTGCCAGCAGGTTTTGTTGCCTTTAGAGAGAGCCAGACTAGCCTTTTCCTCCTGTTTCCAGTTTTTATGCTAAGCTAAGTTAGCTGACTGCTGTTCAGAAAATATTGATACACTTGAGTATTGTGATATTATCTCGATACTGAATCCGTATCCAGGGCTTGAAATTAATTTTTTCCTTCAGTGTCTCGCAGCTGTCTCAAATTCTACTTTCAGCTGTCCCAGACTCTACAACCATCATTCCTGATTGAAGTTCTTTTCTTTCCATTCAGATATCTTTCAGGAGAGGAGGGAACCATTTACACTCCAAATATGTGATCAGTTAGAGCACGGTAAAGCAAAGAACACTGTCCAGTAGTTAAATGATCGCAGATGGCACTGCTTTCTTGGACAGATTTAAAAAAAAAAAAAAAAAATGTATATGCTACATGGGTCACCAAATACATCATCAATATATCTGGGTGGCCCAGCCCAGTACAGTCTATGTGTAGTAACACTGAATAAGTTTCTATTCTGTCCCATAATTGTACCAGACACCAAATCTTTGTGCCATTTGTATTATGTATACGGGACGTCCTCTGACTGTATCATGATGTTGCGATTTGTGCAAAGATTCAGGGCAGTGGTTAATTTTGTGTTTTGATTCGTGCTGACTGCATAAAAACACTGATTTTATGCATATGGTTTGTTCTTTATACTATATACAGTTTTCCTAACGTCAGATAAGAAAAATAGTGATACATCACCTTGCTTACAGTATCAGAGTATATCGCAATAATGTATTTTGATATGTATTGTATCGACTCTTGCCAATACACAGCCCTGCTGACCAGATGAAAAAAGTATCAACCTTCTCGTCTATCTGTTTGCAAAAAAGTGAATATGTGAATTGAATTGAAGTGTCAAACTATTCCTTTAAGCATTCTGGGACTAAACTGAGTTTTAAAATAAAGATCGGATAGAAATGAGTGAGGCTTTTCCTCCACCTACTCATTTCCAGAGTTGCTGGGAGGAAAGTATATGAGCCAACAAGTCAGTAGACGTTAAAGGGAAATTACCTCACCAGGACTCAGGGGATATGGCCTTCCGACCTCCTCCCACTGCTGCTCGCTACTGTTTTGTTTGCTTTTCAATGTTTTTTTTTAAAATCTGAGTTACGTCTGGGCCACAAACTTGCCCCCTACAGCCTTAACAATTTCTTTTTTACTTTATTTTATTTATTTTAATTTTTTGACATTTAAAGTACAAAATATACAACAAATAATCTCTCCAGCTAAGAGAACAAACTATATATATATATATATATATATGTCTGTATATGCATACAATCCTGAAGAGAACGGTTTTACACTTTCTAACACATAACCAAGAGAAAGTGCATCACTTTTATAATCTGATCGGTGTTACCTTTCCAAAGGGTCCTGCTGCAGCATTGGAGCTGAAGAAGCCACTGAAGCGGCTGGCGGCGCGGTTTTTCCAGCTGTCCGGCCCGGCCCCGACGCTGGGCAGAGAGCCACCGATCTGTCCCAGAGCATCCGGGGTAGGAATATTCGTCTCCCCCAGGAACTCTGTCATGTTCTTCCTCCGTCGCGCCTGACCCTGCAGGGTAGAGAGGACAGAAGAACTTAACACAGTGTAGAAGAAACAGAAAATGAAAGAGGACAGACTAGCACAATTGATTCTGTCACCGTACGGGGAAGAACAAATGTTTCCAGTCAGACGGATGGAAACAGACAATGAAGGAAAGGGAGAAATATACAAAGTCAGGACAAACAGGAAATCGGAGGGGAATTCTGTGTGAGGGATGACATCAGCAGGACCGTTAAAGGCGTCCTAATGATCAGACACAAACAGGAGAGGGAAGAACTGCCACTTCCTCGCACTGAATGCTCATTACATCACAAGGAGCGAGCGGGAGGTTGTTCCATAAGAACAGACGGCCCGAGTCTGGCCATTGTTCCCCTCTCCATTGTCACGCTGTCAGCAGGCCCGGCCGCGCGCCCTCACTCATGCAATCTCTGTCCACTTTACGAGCAAACCAGCAAAGCAAACAAACAGGGGCCGCCGCAGTATCTGAGGAAGCAGTTGTTTTTGCCGTTAAGAGTGAGGAATCTGCTGGTGGGGAGTCAGGCCACTGACCCCCCTCGAACACAGTGACAAGGAACTCACATTCCAGGACACTGACACTGAAACTGAGCGACCATTCCAACGAAATTCTTCCACTGATCACCCCCCACATACACGCAAACAAACACACACGCACAAAGAATGCAATCAAAACACCTATGCTGCCCAACTACATCTGGAGGTAGTCTGGCTCACATTGTATTCAGATCTTAGGTCGGTGTAAACGCAATCCGATTAACCTGCTGGCATTTGAACACAACATATCATTGATACAGATTAGAGCTTTTGTAAACTATTAAATTAAACGCCAACTTTTTTGATAATCAATTAATCATTTTGAGTAATTTTTTAAGAAAAAAATGTTGGTAAGATTTCAGCTACTCAAATTTCTTTAGTCCTCCGTGACAGTAAACTAAATATCTTTGGGTTGTGGACAAAACAAGACATTTGAGGACATCACACTGGATGCTGGGAAACATCCATTTTGTGGATCAAACAAACGGATGTTGAAAATAATTATTAGTTGCAGCCCTAATACAGATAGTTGTCTTTTAGTTAATATAACATAGAGGTTGTTGTTCAAAGTTCGAGAGCAAGCGAGCGAGGAGGCTCAAAGAGACACGCCTCTAATTACTGATGTTACATCCATTCTGTGCCATGAAAGCACCAAAAGATAAGTTATTCAACACAACTGCATGGAAAATGAAAGCAATATGGGCGGGAAATGAGTGATATATAGTAAGAAATAACTGCGTGCATAATGGTGTGCGTGACACTTTGACCTGCTGACCTGCTGTTAAATAAATCTGCATCAATTAATCGATTAGTTTTCAATTATTAAAGTAATCGCCAACTATTTTGATAATCGATTGATCGTTTTGATTAATTTTTTTCTTAATTGTGGATATTTTGGGATTATTTTTTGCTCCTTTATGACAGTAAACTGAATCTTTGGGTTTGATTTCCCCATTCTGACTTTTTATAGAGCAAACAACTGCTGAATTAACCAAGAAAATAATCAACAGATAAAACTGCAGATGAAAATAATTGGCGCAGCCCTATAGTTTACCTGGCTTACATTTATCTGGTTACAGAATAGCCTACACACTGGTACTGCACCACACCAGGATAAACTGACAGTATTTTAATACAAAAGAAGGAATAACTTAATGTATAAAATTTGCCAAATTAACAAGAGGCAACAAATAATTAAGACTTTTTCCGTAGACAGAGTTTCACAAAGTTTATAAAGGTTCCCCTAACTCAACAACTCACAAAAATCTGTGATCTGGAGCTGATTTTGCCCTTACCCTCACACGCTTTTTTTTTGGTTTTGTTATGGTGGACATTAATTTGACTGGACTGAGTAGGACTGCTTCTCCTCTTGGCTCTGCTTACAGGCTTTAGAAAATCCAGCACATTATGGGAGACTTTAACCAATCACAGGTCAGTAAGAAAGCCGATTGTTGAGTCTCATTCCCAAAACTTGAGAATTTCATGAGAATGGAACTCAACAATCAACCATCTTCAAGCCACCAGTCCAGAGTGTATATATAATTTGTTGACCAGGGAAGGACACTAAACAGTCAACGATATTTCTCCTTCTCCTTTGCTGTCTTATGCTGATTGATGGTCAGTTCTATCATATGTTTAGCTGAATACTGACTGTAAACAATATATAGATGAAACTATTTTTTAACGCCAAAAACATACAGTTTGCAGTGAGTTTTCTAGCCATGAAGCCTCCTCTAAGACTTCTATCGACCCCTCTTTTCCATCGTCTTTGTTGTTTGTAGAACTTTGACCGAGAAAATCAAACAAAAACTGTAAAACTGAGATAAAAATAAAAATGGAACAGAGACAGTCGAGTCTTTGAAGACAAACTGCATTAACAAAGAAACTTTTGAGGTTGAGCAACCCAACCACTAAAAGTAAACAACTTCCTTTAGACTAGAAACTTATCAACATATACATGTTCGAGGCATGTATATGTAACAAAATGGAATGTAAATATTAGGCATTACACAGGTTCCCATTTTAGGAAATACCTCCCCAGGCCTTTGTGAAAGCACTTAAGTAAAGGCACACAAGTGGCCTATACAGCGTTGCATAACAACAAGATAGTAAATCTGAGTGGGGGGACCTGCAGGTTTTCAAACAGCTTTTATCTTTTTTAAATGATTACCACAGAGGAGAGTGACTTAACTGCAAATAGACATGTTGGCTTTAAAACAAAAAGTAAAGTGAAAGGGGACAAATTTAGTGCCACTGCTTTAGTGAAAGAGAAACGAGCTTGGATCCATTTAGGGGTTTTTTTAGGGGGAAAATCTGAGCCAACTGGTCAAGGACACAGGTGTCAGGAAGTGTTCGGTCTCTATGGACAAACAGGCAAAGTCTGGACTACTGACAGCACACTACTGGGCAAACTGAAACCCAGTAAGTTAATTTGGGTACGTGACAACACTCAGGATTTTACTTCTTGAAATTTAACATATGTGATACAGACAGAAAAAAAGAGCTTTTCTGATCAGATGTTTCAGCATCACATGAAAACTTAAGAAATAAATATTCTGTAGTTTCAGATAAAGGAAGCAAACATCTTAAATATCACTTAAACATGAAACCAGAGGCAAAGATGAGGCCAGGAAGTTGTAATTAAAAAGGACACAGGGATAGAAGCTACCAGCAGTTTCCCACCGTGTTAACAGTGCTCACCATTGAAGCCAGAGGCATGTCAAAAGTAACAAAAACCATCCTAATCCTTCAATTGGATTCATGGATCGCAGCCCATTCTGGAGCCAGCTGCTGCTCTCTCTCAACTTCTAGCCTCCTCTCTCCTCTCTCCACTTCCACTGTGAAACAAACACATCCACGCTGTCTGTCCTCACTGTCCGGACTTGAGACGCCGAATCAGTCCGAGAAGCTGAGTGACAACTGCCCCATCAGGACGCTAATGTTGAACTTCATCCGGTCTTGAAAGGTCCCGTTCCAGCTGATGGGGTCCGGGTTGCTCACCGAGCGTGGTGTCTGGGTGCCGCGTCCCACCGTGCCCGACACTAGCTTCTCTTTGAACTGGGATGTGTCTCTGTCCTGTCCTGCTGTCCAAACAGTCAGTGGGTGCATTTCATGCAGACACTGGCCTGAAGTCATAGCAACCAGGAGGATCCTGCCTCATTGTGTTGGGCAGGAAAGAGGAGGCAGGGCCGGGGTGGAAAAAAAAAAAGGAGGAAGGCTGATCTGAATATTTGGAGGTGGAGTCAGGGTGACAGCTTGTGGGGAGCTCCCTGATCCAAACACATCCTGGTGCCTGAAGCTGCCAAATGCTCTTTAGGTCAGTCTCAACAGGCTGCTCAGAAGTAGAAATAAACTAACCACTGGTTGTCAACTGGTATTATCTTTCTCTTCAGTAAAAGTACTGATACTACACTGTAAAAAAAAATGCTGCACTACAAGTAAAAGTCATGCATTCGCAACCTTACAAATGTAAAAGTGACTCTTATCAGTAAAATGTACTTAAAGTACCAAAAGTGAAACTTTTTTCAGCAGAAAAATGCTCCCTGTCAGTGTTGTACTACTACATATAATGTTTATGAATGAATATTGCGGCTGAAATAATGTGTATGTTGCATTTTGCTGTTGCTGATGTTTAAGTTTGACCTTATTTTAACTAGTTTATATAATTTTAGGTCTATAAGATCAGTTTGTTGTGTCACTGTCCTGTGAGAACTACAAATCTTGAACAAGTCAACTTTTCAGGTTTTTGTTGATGCTTTTTCCAGCTGATCCAAGAGGGTTTTTAAATAGTTTATTTAGCTCAAGAAGTAAGACTGCAACTAATGAAAGTTGCTTCTTTTGTCCAACCAATCACCCAAAACCCAGGGACTGTCCATTTACTATCATAAATGGCAAAGAAAAGGAGCAGCCCCACATTCCACATTTCTCCACCTTTGAGGATACCTGGTTGTCAAATGTAGTGGAGTAAAACAGCCAATATTTGCCTCTGAGATGTAGTGGAGTAGAAGCATGAAGTTGCATAAAATGGAAATCCTCAAGTAAAGCACAAGTACCTCTAATTTACAGTTAAGTACAACAGTTTCCACCCTTCCACCACTGGTTATCAGCCATCTTTTTTCCAACTAACACAAGATTAGCTCTCATTCCAAGCAATCACCCAAATAAAACCCAGACAATTATAGGGTGACTGGCTGTACACGGAGGGGACGCCTCATTCTTCAGTCTTATTTGAAGCTGGTCCACTATTCTTTGTGCTATCTCAAATCACTGTTTTGCCTGGAGACCTTTGAACAATGCCATGCTAGCTGGCCAAAACAAGGAAAGAAAATGCCCCGATAATGGCCAAACGGGAAATCCCCTTTGTTTACTTGCATGTTTCAGCACATTTAATCGACTGCTTATGCCGCAGCAGATAAGCACAACAAAGTGCACCAACTCCTCCAGGAGCAACAGAGAACTCCCAAAACTGTGTAAAGGTGAAACTATCAAGTTAATTGACAGAAAAGTAATTGCAACTATTTTGACAATACCAATTTGGTTTGTTTAATCCAGCCTTATTGGTGGCGGAATCCGGCCCTTTGATCATTTATGAATATGATAAAAAGCATATTATTGTGATTAAATAACCTCCCAATATTCTAAGTTTATGGGCCTTTACATTGTTTATTACAAGATAATCAGTTAATCAGAAAGCTAATTATCCCATTTATTGGTAATGTCTTGTGTTAAGCACAGAGACGCTTAATGTTTTAATCAAGTTTTAACTCAGGCTGTTTAAGCAGAGGGAAATTAATTAAACTGAATGAAAAAAGATGTTAAATGCTACGCTGTTTATTAAAAAAAACAACTACTACTTGTACTACTTCTAATTTAGGATTACAAAGGTGCATTGTTTTTTGTTTTTTTCCTGTACTTTTGTGCATAATGCTTCTTTTCCAATTGTGAAAACTAATAAAGTAGAGGGAAAAAAATAAAAAGGTGCATTGTTTTACACATTACACATTCCTAACTTTACAGCTTGGACATGGGGAAATATAAACGTCCGGCCCCTTTGCACTTTAACTCTTTCAAACTTGGCGCTTTTAAGGAGTAATTCAATAGACCTAATCTCAGCAGCTCAAATGTGTAGTTTTGTTATTTAATATCTTTGTAAACTGCATATCTCTGGGGTTTTGAACTGTTTGTCAGACAAAACAAGCAATTTGAAGACGTCTTCTTGTCTTCTCAGAACTTGTGATGGACATTTTTCACAGTGTATTTGACTTTTCATACGTTAATCAATTAATCAGGAAACTAATTTACACAGATAATGAAAATAACTGTTAGTTGCAGCCCTTAAACCTTGTTGTATCCCTGCAGGTAATAATACTGAAACAATTTACTTCAGCACAAGCAAATACACTCATAGTAAACACTAAGCCCCTCTAGTCG
>JAJHUR010082534.1:6478-24717 GCA_027495735.1 Lutjanus campechanus
CGCTGGCTCCACTGGTTGGTCATCGGGTTGTAGCAGCACAGGGCGCTGGACTCTGTGTTGGTTTGAAGCGACAGGTTCCTACCTCCAACCTGGATTCACAAAAAGGGGGATTAGAACAGAAGATTTATGTTGATCTCTTAAACTTGTCAAAACAAATACGAGTCCATTCAGGGAGGACAGACAGAAGCTGACAGGTGAGGGAAACAAAGAGGGTGAAATGATTACAGTATTAAATATCAGATGTACACAGACATGTGCCAGTACAGTGGCACACAACTACACCAGTGTGTTTCCAATGTCCCGTATCATATTATATCATAACATACAAACCACAATTCCAAAAAAGTTATGTACAACATAAATAAAAACAGAATCCAATGATTTGCAAATCATTTTAAACTTGTATTCAATCAAACACAATACAAAAATTAAGTATTAAACTGATTCAAACTTTATTGTTTTTTGTAAATATACACTCATTGTGAAATTTGATGCCTGCAACACGTTCCAAAAAAGTTCGGACAGTGGCAACAAAAGCCTGGGAAGGTTGTTGAACGCTCAAAAAACACCTGTTTGGAACATTCAAAAGGTAAACAGGTCAAGTTTAAGAATGTTTCTCAATTTACAATTGCAATTTAGGGATTTTACCATTTATAATTAATAATATTAAAAAGATTCAGAGAATCTAGAGAACTCTCTGCATGTAAGAGACTGAAAATCAACATTGAATGTCATAACCTTTGACCCCTCAGGCAGCACTGTATTAAAAACTAGCATTTTTATTTTGGAAATCATGGACGTTGTGTCCTCTGGGACTAAAGGGGAGGAGAACCATCCAGATTGTTACCAGCGCTAACTTCAAAAGCCGGCATCTGTGATAGCATGAGGGTGTATTAGTGCTTGTGGCGTCATGGTTAACTGTCACATCTGTGAAGGAGGGTTTTGGAGCAACGTATCCTGCCATCCATGTTCATCTTTTTCAAAGATATATGTGCTTATTTCAGCAAAACAATGCCAAGACACATCCCACTAGGTACCAGACTGACCTGCCTGCAGTCCAGACTTGTCTCCTATTGAAAATGTGTGGTGCATTATGAAGCAAAAGTCATATATCAAACAAGAATGAGAAAGAATTTCACTTTCAAAACATGAACAATTAGAGTCCTCAGTTTCCAAACACAGAAAAGGTGATGTATCACAGTGGTAAACATGACCCTGTCTCCCCTTTTTTTGAACATGTTGCAGGCATCAAATTCTACTTTGAAGCAAAATTGGGTTATTGCTTAGTTCTGAATGACTCATTAATGTTAAATCCTTTCCAGTCACATATATACATGAATGGTTGTTAATTAACAAAAAGTCATTGCCATGTCTTTATAATGACATCTCACTGGTGGTATGACACGATTGGTGGAACTTACAGTGTAGAGCAGTCCAAACAGCGCACAAGCTCCCAGACCGCTGCATGGAGACCCCATATCAGCCAGTCTCAGCCAGACGTTCCTCCTGGGATCATAAGCCTCCATGGTGGCCAGTGAATGCTGCTGATATCTGAACAGAGACAATGAAATGGTGAGCGTTCTGAATGTCCTCTTGATTTTAGATGCATTCTTACACATAAGTACGCAGTAGAGAAAGTGCCACAAAAAAAGGCCACTGACTTTATATGCTGATACATGTATGCACGCATGGTGGAGCTTGATATTTAGTCAAATCAGTTTATATTTAAAACCAACCTGTGGTTGACCAAAGTGCTTTACAAAGTAAAAAAAAAAACACATGTTGACATATGTAAAACACTTTAGAAAGCCAATGAAAACAGGTGGGTTTTTAGCCTGGATTTAAAGCATTTAATGGTGGAGGCTGATCGAACACGTAGCAGAAGGCAATTCCACAATTTGGGCCCAGCTGCAGAAAAAGCACCCACAGACTATCTGGGACAGAAAGCAGCAACTTATCTGATGACCTCAGTGTTCTGGGAGGACGGTGGAGCTGTTAAAGGTCCCCAAGGTACGCTGCAGCTACCCCTTTCAAAGCTTTAAAAACGAAAAGTGAAATCTTGCAATCAACTAGAAATTTCATTAGCGACCAGTGCAATGACATTAAAATCGGAGTAATATGGCCCTATTTTTTTAGATTTTGTGAGCGAACATGCAGCCTCATTTTGCACCAGCTGAAGGTGTGACAGTGTAGCCTGACTGACCCCGAGATATGGTGTGTTGCAGTAATCCAGGCAAGAACAAATAAAAGCATGGGTTATTGTCTCAAAATCCCTAATAGAAAACATAAGCTTGACCTGGTCAAAAGACGATTTAGCAACAGCGTTTATTTGTTTATCAAATTTAAGATGGAATCAAATAAAATGCCAAGATTATTAGCTTGGCTAGATTCTTGTATGGTTTGATATAACCAGAAAGAAGTCCAAGGTCACAAACTACAGTTTAAGTATTATATCAGGGTATCCAAAGATTAAAATTTACATCCTACTTAATTTTAAGAACTTATGAACCATTCAGTGCTTCAAATTTAGGGGCACAAACTGGGTCATGTGAAAATGAAAACTATTCTACCCCATGTCAGTCAAGACACATTGCACCCTTGGTTTGTAGCTATGTTTTTATACCAGCCGTATACCAAATTACTTTAAAACGGATGCTATTTTTTACAGGTCCAAAGGGGAAAAAAAATCGGAATCATCCACAAACCATTAAATAACTCGAAACAGCACAAGCAGCACAAACTCAGAAGTGCTGACTCAAGAAGTGTAGAAAAAAACATCTTAACGGTAGTTTTAAGTTTGACACTTTGGTTAGAAACACACCTGTCATAAACAATGGTGGAAAATATGTCAACATACAGTATTCCACTAAAATTAAAGAGTAAAATAAGAGGGTCTATACATGAACCCAGAAAGCAGAGGACCTCTGTAAGGAAACAGAGTGGATGACCCCCTGACAGCCACTAGGTGGCAGACTGACACACTTTCTGGATCCATGAAGAACCCTGCACACAGGTTCTGTTTATGATTGAACATCTATGCTCTGAATGCAGCTCACTCATTAACATTCATAACTCAACGTCACTAGCAAAAATAGTTGTCTAAGAAATACATCAGAATAATCAGAAATACGACCCAAAATGTTTCTTATGAGCTACAGCAAGTGTGCAATAAGTAATAAACTGCAGAACAAAGCAATGTTGTTGAGGAAAGTCAGAGGTAAGTACCCGCCGGCCACATAGATGAGTTGAGTTCCACGGTTGGGTGCAGGAGGAAGCTTTCTCAGTGTCATATCCTGGAAGATTTTAGACAGGAAGTCCTTGCAAGAATTGGCCTGGAATTAAAAGACAGGACAGAAAATTTAAATCTCTAAAGAGCAGGTTAATATATCACAGGTTGTGCTGAAATAAATACCAGCAGAGAACATGAGTTAATCTTTGTGAGCACAAATCTCATCCGTCCATTAATTTCCATAACAAAAAAAACATGGCGGCTACAGTTTACCTTGCTGAGGATGGGGCAGGACAGGAGCTGGTTCTTTAGGAACTTTGGAGGCAGAGCGTAGATATGAACTGCGTTCAGGAGGGCATGAAGGTACTGGGCTCTACCCTCCATATCCCAGCGGACCCAGTCAGTGCAGGCCTTGTACACCTGAAAGGGATTTATTTACACATATCAATATATGGTTTGTTATTTACATCTAGATACTCTTGTTAGAACCTGGCATTTGTGTAGATTTCTTGGGGCATGTTGAACATTTCGCGAATGAGATGACATGTGTGACAAATATTAGCTAACACTTTAACCTTCATTAATAAACAGTAAATTGAAAGTAATGGAACTTAAGTTAATATTGATTTTATATTAAACAAATTAGTGATAAAATAACTTATAGCACAGCAACATAATGAATTGTCATTTCTTTGTTTTTTAACAGTGAAATGACTATTAACTATCATTTTAACATTTATTAATGATGATTATTGTAAAGTGTTTCCTGCATGATTAAAACATCTTACAATATACTGCACTATTCTAATGCTTTGACATGAAAAAACAGGCAAAAAACACAAGATATGAGCACAAAACAGGGTTTCAGAAGAGGCAGAACGTACTATGATTACAAAATGTTCCTTACATGCCTGTCAGGTAAGTTTTAATTTGTTCTTTAAATGCCACACACCTCGGTCTCACAGAGCACCTTGAGACTGTCCTGACTGATGAGCTCCAGCAGCTGGCAGTGAGACAGGCTGAAGAACTCGTCTTCTTTAGTCACCTGGGACAGACGGAAACAACAGTACACAACAGCACGGTCAGGCGAAGGCTTATTACTCGCATTGTCACTGCAGGAACTTTGGAGGAACTCACGCACGAGTAAATCGTCGACGATGTAAAGCCAAAGCTCATGATTTACATGCTCACACTGTACGGTCCGATTGTGAAGCCACAACCTGAGTGCTCACACTGTGCGTCTAAAATATAAAATAAAATGGACCATCAGCCCCTGTGGCTACCCCTATTCTGGCTATTGACAGTTGTCAATAAAGCTCTAGCTCTGTCATGAGCATCTGAAATTGCCTTGGCCACTTTGCACAGGAACAGTGAGAAAAAAAGGACTGCCATTGGGAAATTGACCCATGGCTCTCTTTCAACTGTGCATGAACTAAAAGTTCCTGATAATTTGGATGGAAATGTCACTACTGACCTCTGGATGCACACATTTTAGTCCATTTTTCAATTTTACTTTCATATCTGGATCATTTCAAGTTAAAGCAGCAAATGGTGTGAGTTGGTAAGTAGGCGTTAGAGCCAGGAATTATAGATAGGACACAGACACAGCCAGAACATTCACACACTTTTTCCATCACTTCAATAAAAGCAGCAGGGAGAGAGAACATGTGCGCTGTACTGGCACAAAGTAAGCACGAATAGCGGTACGTTGATGCCAAAAAAGTGCCAAGTTTGTCCTTGAGACAGACTGGTGGCCGTTAGATTCCGGCAACCTTTAAACACTGCAGCTGTACTGTTCCCACACAGTTATAACAAATTAGCACAGCATGAGACTTATTGAACATCAAAGCTATAAAGAAAAATATTAACCGATGAAGTGTTCTGCTAAGGTGTGGCTAATTAACTATGCATAAAAATATGCATATAAGCAGCAATGTTCTGTAGCTTCTTTGGCAACTTACTGGCTGATACATGCAGTCTGTGTCTGTGGTCGATCAACATCTTTAAGATCTAAAGACAGAATGAAAAGTGCTACAGCTTTGCTGCTGACCCTGTGCCTGTCAGGGGCTTTGGTTCGAGCAGAGACAGTCTCCCAGTCTGACATCAGTGCTGATCTGGAAGCACTGAGAGCTTCGGTGGAGGAGCTGAGGATGATGGAGAGCAGACTGGCAGCAAGCGAGAGCAAAGTACAAGCTCAGGAGAACTCAGTTAAAGAACTAAGAGCAGAGCTGGATGTGACCAAGACTGAGTTGCTTCAGTACAAAGAGCAGGCCGAGGAGATGAGAAAGAAGCTGACAGGTAACATCAGGAAATAATGTGAAATTATACTTCAAATGACCAGTGATGAGGGAATCTTCATCTATGGTGATTTTACACTTGAACAGATGACTAGTTTATTCTTCACACATCCATTAAATAAGCCCATGTTTTTAGTTAACTGTGACATAAAAGTATTAGCTTGCAACTAATTAATGAGAACATCATGAACTGATAAAAAAAAAAGTGTGATGCAGATTTGCAATCAGAGAGAGAGACAGAGAGACAGAGTGAGAAAGAAGAGTGCAAATATGGACAGAAAAGTCACCGTGGCATAAAAACCTTTGATCACAGAGCATGAGGTGCTTAATACTATGCTGCAGATTGGATTCTCTGCTACAGTGAGAGACAGATATCCTCCATTATATACAGTCGTCTCCTGTCTCATCTCCTTCTTCATCTCTGTGCAGTTCTAATGCATTATGGTGCATTCAAATTGAACTGGGAAGTCTAAAATTCCCAGCTGTAGGGTTCCCAGTTGGCAGTCTGTAGGTATTTAATTAATACAAAAAATAAATATATATTGTGCAACATTTAGTTGTCATTATATAGATTCCAGCATCTCTGGTAGGACAATATTCTATTTAAAGCTACCACAAGGACATATTTTGTTGATTTTGGAGGCCCAAAATCTGTGTTCTCAGCACCATAACCACAAGATATAACATCAGAAACAAAAAATTATCTAAATAAAAATCTCCTCCTGCTCATTTTTAACTAAACACAGGCTTTTTTGCTAAGTTTTCTACCTTTCATGCTTTGTCGTCACAGATCGACCCAAAGTGGCCTTCTCTGTGGCGATGACTGCAACAGTGGGACCCTTCAACGTTGACACCACATTGGTCTACCCCAAAATCATCACTAACGTCGGCAATGCTTACAACGTCTACACAGGTATGTGTTTTCCATGAATGTGTGTTATTCAGTCTTAAAGATGTTAATCTGTGAGAAGCAGGGGAGTAAAACAGATTAATCTGGTTATTATGAGGTTATGATCTCAACCAAATTTCACTAAACTCTGTTTCTTTGTACTACAATGCAGGTGTCTTCACAGCCCCCGTCAGAGGCGTCTACTTCTTCAGGTTTAATGCCATGGACAGCCGAAAAGACCACCACATGGGAGCAGCATTGTACAAGAACAACCAGAGAGTTCTCCTAAACTATTCCTGGAATCACTGGGACGACCATGAGCATGTTTCCAACGGGGTGGTCCTGGAGCTCTCTCAGGGCGATGTCGTCTACATACGTCTTCCTGCCTGGTACAGAGTCGCTGATTTTGGTGATCATCACTTCAACATTTTCAGTGGTTTCCTTCTGTTTCCCATATGGGGATAACGTGGCACACCAGGAAAAGATTAGCTCCAATCAGAGTTTAGCAAAACTCAGTTTAAAATCTGTAAATTTGGTTTTAAAATCAAGCCAAGCTCTGTTGCACAAATAAAAACCTGATCTCTGTTTAGTAAATCTATTTTTTTTATATAAACCACAATTGCATTGATTTTCAATCAATATGGAGATGTTCCTTACCCAAATAAAATATAAAAAATAATAAATTTGAGTGCTGTTGGGACCTAGTGATTACAAATTACTTACAGCTGCTCTGTATTACTTAACAACATGTTATGTTGTTTGCTAGCTAAAAAGTTAGTTACCCTAGTTAGCCTTCTCATGACAAAGAAGCTCTAATTTTCTCTTCCTTTGATAAAAACTTCTTGTTCCAATTTTATTTTGTTTAATCAATCTAAAAAAGGCAGGTACATGTTAAACTTGATCACATTTTAAATTGGACTTTAAAGCTACGGTGCAACAGAATTAAATAAATTAGGTTTAAAGTACAAACTAAGGGCTAAAACAAGGTTTGAATTTAAGCTTTCTTAATTTTAAGCTAGTTTAAAAGTTTGGTGCAACATAATTTATAGTTAAACCATAATTTGCTTGGTTGGTGCAACCAAGAGTGAACATCACATGTATGATTAACATAAAGTAAAGCAGAAATTACAATAAAATGAGCTTTCCTAAAAACATTTTACCTGACTTGACTGTATTTGAAAGGAAAACTTGTGTGTGTGTGTGTGTAGGTGTGTGTGTGTGTGTGTGTGTGTGTGTGTGTGTGTGTGTGTGTGTGTGTGTGTGTGTGTGTGTGCTTTCTGTGTTTTCATCTCACCTCATTGAAGTGTGTATTGATATACTCTCGACTCCACTGGTGCAGCTCTGTGCAGCCGATCTCCTCGGCAAAGCGGGCGATACCGATGACATTAGCAGGCTCCAGGTGCTTCATGAGGAAATCGCAGCATGCCTTGGCCACATCCTCCATCTGATACCTGGTAGAAAACATCAGAAAAGGAGGGGGGAAAAAATCATTCCTTCTTGTATACTTCTCCCACTAAAATTCAAATGTTATTTTAATGCATTTAACTAAATCCTGAAAGATAAAAGGATCAGATACTCGGGTCTTTTCTACATAATGTGCTGCCGTTTAAATACTGTTTGTTTACCTCATAGCAGCCAAGAGGAGGTGCAACACACACTTCTCTCCCACTGTGATGCGGGCGGTGTAGGCAAAGTCGATAAGTCTTCCCACCACCTGGGGGCAGACATCGCGCAGCGTGACCTCTGCGGCCCGACACTCTTTGAAGCTGCTGGTGAACATGGCTCTGAAGTAGGGGCTACAGGAGGCCAGCACCACCTTGTGTACCTGGATAAAAAACAAAAAAAAAAAAAAAACATGTATTAGAGGATACAGAAACACTGCATTTACTATGTGAGAACAGCCCTCTGGAGCTCCAAAAATGACAAAATGTAGTAAGAGATCACCAGACAAGTGAAAAATATAACTCAATACATCATCATTAAATGGAGTCAAACATAAAAAGCTCTAACTTTCAATCAGTTGGTTAAAAAACAAAATCTTTTTAGTTTTTCCTTTACCACCATTCACATGATAAAATAACTCAAATTTAATCGCTCATCTATTGATTTGACATGCCCTGCCAAGGTCTCTGTTATAGTGAGATATAAATGAAGTAAAAGTGTAATTTAATCAAACATAATTAAACTAAATTAAATACAAATTAGTCTAAATTAAACATCACTAAGTGATACCTAGCAGCACAGTTTGCACATCTTTTGTTGGACTTCTCGTGCAACGCTTCCCATTTTTCCAGCTGCATTTCCAGTTTTCCTAAAGGTTATATAAAAATAAGACGGCCGTGCCCTCGTATGTCTAGAACAGTGATTCTCAAAGTGGCAGCCGCAGCCCACTGGTGGGGTTAGTTTTAAGTTTCAGTTTTAGGTATGAAATGACCACAAAATATTTGTGATTAATTAAGAAATTAATCATAACTAATAAAACAAAGCCATGGGGTTTAATTTATGTGCTATTATGAATTTATCTGACCTCGTTTAACAGGTGTTACACCATGTTTGGTGACTCGTCAACACTGGAATGTATCGTACATGTTATCATCATCATTGGTACGATTAGTTTCACGAGTTGATCAGAGTTAGGATGAAAGGTTTGAGTGGGCCGCAAAAGATTTTCAGATTTCAGTTTGTGTTTGTATGTGTCACATAATGAATCAGCAGCGAGGACTGTGTAGCTAGAAAGCTTAAACACATAGTTAGTCATTTCTGCTGCTACAGGGGACTCTTAATCAAAACTTCAACAAAAGACAATTGATGATGCTGTGAAGTAGCGTGGGATAATGAGATTTTGTGTCTTCATTGTTAAACAAACACCGCTGTTGTTGAACATCTACATGACTCAGGCTGAAGTAATGTTCACGGATAAGGTAACAAAGTGATTTTTATTCATGTTTCATTTAGTCACTTTTGTAGACATCCTTCCTCATTCTCTGACGTGTCTCATGTTGACTGTGTCAACTCTAGAAACTTGGGCTGCAACCAAAAAAACTTTTTTTCATTATTGATCAAAGTTCAAAGGGGCTTTATTGTCCCTCACAGGGAAATTGGTTTGCCGCCAGGATTCATACAAAGCACAAAAAAACACCTAAACACAGGTGTATGGCAACAACAGGACACAGTTTAAAGAGTGGTTCTGTAGGAGGTTCTCCAGCATCCGGGTCAAAGTTCACATAAACAATCAAAGCAATCCATGCAAATAAGCAAATGATTACTCTGATTAATATGTTCTTGATTAATCATTTGGTCTATAAAATGGCACAATATAGTAAGACAAGCCCATCATAAACTTTATGGCTGAAGGTTGCACTATTCATTTTAGGTCTTTTCATACATAACAGTATATGAAGGAAAAACTTACTACGGTAATTCTTTTATTTCTCTTGTTTTTTCACTTCACTCCCACGATACTTTGCCTCCCTTTAAATTCGTCTGCTTCTGTCTGGCTACCCGAGGCTGCTGTTGCGAGAACATTGAGATCATATCGGGAAAAGAAAGTAATTTTCTCTAAATGAAAAACAAAGCCTCCCAGAAGCTTGTGACAAACTGCCAAAAATTATCCAACAAGATAGAGGAGTGAAGAAACCAGAAAATATTCACATTTAAGAAGCTGGGATCAAAGAATTTGGACTTTTTTTCTTAAAAAAAAACCCTACTCAAATCGATTAATTGATTATCAAATATATTACATATTATTTACAATCTATTAATTAATCCATCATTGCAGCTCTAAACAGATGTCCCTATTTTAAAACAGTCAGTAAAAGAGTAAAGCTGCCTGCAGCCAATCTGTATGAGAAATAAAGAGATTTATTCCCAAATTTCAGATCATCCCTTGGACCTACATGTACAGCAGAAGTCAAAAGTTTGGACATATCTACTCATTCAATGTTTTTTTTTCTTTTTATTCACGACCCCATTGTCTTCTGCTGCACACCTGTCGACCTACAAGACGACCATGTTTATAAAAATAAAGAAAAAAGATTTAATAAGAAGGTGTGTCCAAACTTTTAACAGCTACTGTATGTATCAAAATCGAATCAAATCAAATTTTATTGGCATAGACTGATATCACAAATCGCAATTTCCCTCAGGGGGCTTTATAATATGTACAATGTGTGACACACCCTATGATGTAGACCCTCTAAAGAGTACGAAAAACTCCTCAAAAAAATCACTGGTACCTATTTACTGGTACAAAGTGAGAAGAAAAGCAAATTGTGTGACCATGTGAAGAATTACATTGTATGTTGTGGGCAGTAATTAAAGAGCTGCCAATACTATTTATTGACGTATTACTACATTTAGTCAGTTTCAGAGACTCTTACTTTATCAGTTTGTAAAGTTGGATTTTTTCCAGAAACTGTGCCCATAAAATGTGTCTCACAAAGTGTGTCTCACCTTGAAGTCCACCGTCCTGTCCTTGTACGTGACATGAAGCACCAGGTCACACAACATCTCCTGCCGCCTGAACTCCTCCATGACCTTGAGGGATCTGGAAGCGTGGGTCTCCACCGTGTAGTCCAGATAGCCGGACCCGTGCATGGAGGGCACGGCGATGGCGGAGAAATCAGTGTCGCGTGTGAGGCGTTTCTTCCTCATAGGGCAATGCATTCTGGGAGAGGGCACTCCAGATTTGTTTGAGTAATTACCTGTTCAGTCTTACAGTCTTTCACAGTTCAGAGTTTTTTAGTTCTTATCCCATTGGGGTCAGAGTTTCAACAGAGGAAATTCCTATGTTAAGGCTCCAGTGAGCAGATGTCCTCAGTTCCACCATTTTGCATTAAATTTAACCCAAAAATCCGTTCAGTAAAGAGACATTTCCCGATAAATTAGAGATGTGAACGTAGTAATGGTTTTATCCATAGGTGATCCCAGCCACAGTCAGCAGGCAGAGCGAGCAGTCTGGAGAAAAACCCAGTTTCCACATGAAATACGTTCAGCTCATATGTTTCTCTGCATGAATACGGCGGGTAAACAAACTTGCAGACTGGTTCTTCATCCACAGATCCAGGCTCCAACATGACTGACAGCCTGTGAGTCAGGAACAGACTACTTCCCAAAGCACGAGTCAAAGCATGATCATTGAATCGCCGTCTGTCCAGATTTGATAGGTTTCGGGATTTTGAAAGTGATCCATTCAGACGTCCTCTGCAAATTTAGTGCCCTACAAGAGAAGAGGAAGTGGTTGGCAAATGTATGTAACTGCACAGTCTGACTTATCCTGGCAAGGATTTCTTGAACCCCCTCTGATGTGATGCTGATCCTGCAAAAGAAAAAAAGGAAAAAAAAGAAAAAAGCTGAAGTTAAGATAAATGACAGGCTTTTAGTGGGTTGTAAGAAATCTAATGGAATCATGTGAATGTTTTTCCTTCTGTGTGTGTCTGTGGGTGTGTGAGTGTCACACACACTCAAAGTTTCACTTCCTTGCAACTGAAATAGAAAAGACGTATTATGTTGAAGTGCTTCACGCCACAGCTTTCGCCCAAGGAAATGATCTGTGTTTTTAGTTTGTGTTATTCAAGAGAAGATCTGCTGACACAACTTTTACAAGTGAAATATTTCTGTATTTACTCTGTAAATGGATACTGTGGAATTCCTGTGCTACCATGTTTATGTTTCATTTCTAAAGAACTGCTTAGATTTATTATAGTTATTTTAGGGACCTTGATAGGAAAACTAAATGCTATATAAAAGGGCTGTCTTGTATCGGCTGAACTTTGGCAAAAAAACATACATCCTCAGAGAATTTTGACACTGAAATATTTAAAATTTTATCTGTACTTTAATTTTTCTGGCAACTTTCATCGCTGCGCAACACCTTCCCAACATCACGACCAATTTCAACATAAATGGATGTTACAATAACACATAAAAAGGTGAATCCATCAGTGCATAATCATGCACGACAGATCTAACAAGACAAAAACGATGTAAAAGATGCACCAAGACAAAACAAACAAAGAGCGAGAACCAATGATGGAGAAAAGGTGACAGAGACAGGTGGTACAAAGTCTGATACAATTACTCAATTACTTAATTGAAAGAAAAATAGTCAGATTAATCTGATCTGATAAACTATTAACCTTTTAAGTCATATTTATGCAAAAAATGTGAAACATTTGATGGTACCAAGATCCCATCTGTGAGAATTTACTGTTTTTCTTGGTTTTATATTGTAATAAACTAAACAATTTTGGGGTTTTGGACAAAACAAGATATATTATGATGTCACTATATTAATATATTTATACTATATTACCACTTTTGTCCGCAGGGGCCTCCAAAATCAACAGAATATAAAAGTTCCTTGTAGTAGCTTTAAGAAATGTATGTTTTGAGTACCACTTCTCTGGAGTGCGCAGGTTTTGTTTGGCCTGTCTTGTTAGTCTAGAAATGGCAGTACTTGTGCTCCATTTGACATTGTTTTGTTTGGCAGCGTCATTTATTGAATAATGACAGGCAGACAAGAGCAGTTTCGAGCGAGAGCCTTATTGTTTTATTATACTGTTCGTGCGAATCATTTGTGCTTCATGAATTAATTTTTCATTAAACGTGCCGCTAGAATTCTTACAACGAAAGTTAAACTCAGATCATGACGCATGTTTTCAATCTTATTAATCATTAATGTTTAATTTATTGTTAATGTGTTCAGCTATTAAGGAAAATGCACAAAATCTGCAACCCCAGACAGTCAGCAGATTAGTCAAAAAAGAAAAAAGAAAAAGAAAGAAAAAAAAAAAAAAAAACAGATCACAGGAGCAAAATTGTTTCAGCCCCTCAAACATAAACTTGATAATTTGTCAATCAGGACCAGTTAAAACTAAACTCTCTGTTTCTTTCCTCCAGCCACACAGTCACACTAAACCTGTGTGTGTTTGTGTGTGAGTCACAGAGGAGTGACTCTGCAGACAGCAGCCGGCTGATAAACATATACACAACACATTCACACTATTTAAAGCAGCACAAGATATGAATGAATTCCTACCAGACACCAGAGGCTGTCGCTGACCAAACACCCCACTGTTTCCCTCAGTCACAATCACTCCTGTGTTTCTTCTCATTTCCTGGGCAACTTCTGTAGTAAAAAAAAAAAAACACTCCCTGCTGTGAGAGCAGTCAGGTGTTGTCCTCCTGCTCATCTCTGGAACCTGTTCGACTGTCTAACTTAATGTACGTGTCAAGAAAAGAATACACTAATAACAATCATATGCCTCTGACGTAACGGAGAGCAGTGAATTAAAGGTAAACAAGCCATAAGAGGTTTTTCCGACACCTCTTATCTTGGCACTTCTGATTAAATCTCAATAACTCTAGAGTCATTGTTGATAAGTCTAAAATTAGATCATGTAAGCAAAGAACAGGAAGTGAATAAAGATGTGTTTCATTGAAAGATCTTTATCAGTCCACTCAGGTGGAAGACGACAGCGCTTAAACCGAGTTTGACGTAATTACTTTATACGGGTATAATGGTGCACCTGTGTCCAATAAAGCGCTAATTAAGAGTCTCATCAGATTTTGTCAATTAATAAGCCTCTCAGTACTCTCAAGTGGAGCTCTCTCAGCAGTTAGTATACAGGCAATTTTCAACTAATGACAACAGCCTGACTGATACTGGGTGTTTTTAAATCTGCCTCGATACATTTCAGCCTGAAAAGGAAGTCATGTATCACAACATCAGCTGATCGTTGCTTCATGAAAGAATAGTTCGACATTAGCCTATATGAAATATGCTGATCTGCTTTACTGCCAGAAATTAAATGCAAGTATGGTTGCAGTAGTAAACTGACATCAACGTGTTTGTATGTATTTGTATGTACTGATAGTTATCAAACCATGTTCATTTGCATGGTTTCATGACCATGGTTACATGGTTTACATATTTTGTGAAATTATAATAAAGCATTTGTCCAACCAAAAAAAAAAAGGTCTCTTTTCATTCCTTACTCAGTAACTAATTACTGTAATATTCTATAATACTACTACTACTACTACTACTACTACTACTACTACTAATAATAATAATAATTATTATTATTATTATTATTATTACAATGGTGAGACAGTCATAATACTGTGAAAATCTCATACTGTTGCAACTCTAAATTGAAGATAAATATCATTCTCATGTCTGTCCACTAAAGTCACAACAAGGACCTGCTAGCTTAGCTTAGCATAACAACTAGAAGCAGCTGGAATTTCGTTCCTCCAAAGATACACGTAAACGTCTCTGTGAACCCATGCAGAGAAGGGTGTTAAGAAACAAACAAAAACAGCTTCATACAGGCATTAAAAGGCTTGTTCTGCCTCCATCCACAGATAAAAAAAAGATCCACTCGAAGTTCTCTGCGTAGCATGCTATATCTCATTAGTTTTATGTGTTCAGAACCAAAGTGTCACAGCTATGGATTTGTTGGGGGATGGGAATTGGCTGGAAGCAGTGGCTTTAAATTTGGAGAAATCCAGCTAATCTTCATGCATAGATGTAGTTTCATATCTAAAGGACAGATGTGAGAGCACCTTCTCATCTAAATCTAAGAGTGTGGATGAGCATTTTTTTTTTCTTTAGTTATAATACAAACACAAATAAGACTTTTTTGATTTTGAAGGAGCTCTAAATTTAGTTGTCAAAAGATGGTCAATATTGTACTGAGCAGCACATTTCTGTACTGCAACTTTATTCAGTGATAATATCAGCCCGGACGACGTATCAGCAGTGCTCTGCTAATGAGGGGGAGGAGGAGGAGGAGGAGGAGGAGGAGGAGGAGGAGGAGGACTGTATCTTTAACCACTACGCCTCACATGATCAAAAGGAATCTAGAAATGTGGAGGTCAAAAAGGACCAGCAGACACACTGAACTATGTTAAAAGCCTGCAGCTACTAGCATCATTTTAAAGTAAAAACAAAACACAGTATGTTTCTATAACAGGTTCCTGATCCTCTCAATTCTCTTAAAGCTATTTCTTATTTATACTTTTTAAGTTTGGAATGTTTACACTGAATTCACAATTGCAATGCTTGAGAAATACCTGCAAATTCCTGAAATTTTGGGCGTTTAAACGATTGTGTCTCTTTGCACAACACAGCAAAACCAGAGCAACTGCATGCAGCAAACATGAAATCTTTACATTCCACAGTGTCACTGGCAGCTACAGCTTGAAGCAGAACAAATCAGCAAGAACAAACTTCCATGCTGCCCTGTTTGATACACTAGAGTGCATTTAACAGTTAGAATCAACAGGCGGAGGTAATTTTCTAGCATGAAACTCTGACTTCTGAGGACCACAGGAATACTTACAGCGCCCGGCAGTTAAGCTTCACACCCATCATTTGTTTCTCTTTCTACCAGATATTGTTTTCACCCAAACATTGTGTGCGTTTTTACTGAGCAAAGCGCAGGAAGGTTATCTCTGGTTTGGTCTGACTGAGTGCAGCTTTGCAGAGTTGCACAATCAAATCTGTTGGGCCTCGAGCCCTTTCTGCTGGTCATATGACCAAAAGTGTGAGACGGGCGGAAAGGGAGGGAGAGCAGTGCAGGAAAAAAAAGACAGCTTGTGTGGACAACATGCAGTGACTTAAGGGGTGAAAAACAAAGCAGAAGAGGAGTTATAAAACGCAACATTAAGCTGACAGAAGATTTAAGATAAATGCAAGGAGGGATTGAGAGAAGGAAATCGAGAGTCATTAATACAGTGGAGCTACTCAGTTTTGTATAAAGGACCATTGTGCTTGGATATATCAGCCTGTCCTGCTCTCCTGATCAGGCTTTAAGGGGGTTAACAGTGAATTAACTGTGTAAACACAGTGTGTGCGCAGAGCTTGGCTACTATATAAAGTATTGCTCAAGCCTGCAGGAACACTGTGACTCGTTCTGGCCAGTTTATTGATTTCAACTAGGCTTTTAGAAATGCCTCTTTAACTAAGGTCATGACCATTAACACCGCAGGTGCTTGTGCTGATTGTTTTTGTCAGATTTATTTCTCAAATGGCTGTTTGGAAGCGAGAAATAGAACACCCTGTTTACCAGGGCTCCATTAATAAATAAAAATGTGTTTTGACTCTTGAGACTTCAATCCACCATATTCACATGGGACATTTTTCTCATGTCAGGTGGGAACAGGGTGGGAAACTCATATGTCATATTGTTTTGTTCCAGGTTACAAGTCACATAAACACAGGAAATCCGACATATTGTTACCATTTCACCGTTTCCCAATTGAATCGATTTTTTATACACGTAATTACAACCACTTGGTTTGTTAGCTTCATGCTAACACATAATAGGAATTCTCATTGATGCACTAATGGAAATTAGCATTGTGATCACAGATATATTATCTTAACAAATGGGTCCATTTTACTTCACATGCTAAACATATAGTGTCATGTGCGCTCACAGTTTCAGGCATATACTCCCTCTGATCTGTGGAAACAAATTAATGGCTGCTTATTTCTAATTGCGAACTCAATCTCTGGCTTCAGTGGCCTACACTGACCAGCTACAGCAAACTCAAAGGGTCAAAACTCAAAATACATCTATACTTGGAGGAGACACTGCGTGCTACAAGAGGGCAGCACATTTACATTTTATATTTTCTTTATTGTTCACTACATGATGAGCAGGAATGACCAGATGTATCACTTTACTTCAAAAAGCATATACTTTTGATTCATTCTATTGTACATTTCATGCTACATGATGTACAGTCTCTAGAAGTGTGTGGTTCTTTTTCTTTTCCCCACATTTTAGAGTTAAAAATGCAAACAAAAATTGCAATTAATTCCAGTATGAACTTGCAATACTTGTACATTTGCAACACTTCAGAAATCAGGAGACGAGCGTAATGTCCCAGCCTTATTAGCTATGGTGAGCCAACCGTTAACATTAGCATTCAACCACTTCCTAGCTAATGTTAGCAACATCATGCCCGCCATGCAAAATGCTCTGCTAAAGTGCTTGTAATGTTTGTGGTGGATGTAACCTGAACACCACATTCCAGTGAGTATAATGTCACAAAACGTTACCAACTGAACCAGAACATTTCTGAGGTCGAGTGAAGAGACGTCAAGACGGTTAACGTTAGCCTACATTACAAGCTTAATTACATCTGGTGCTGTTTACTTCCTGGCTTAAATAAATGTGTCCAAAGACACGTGTTGATATTTTAGAATTAATTTATACTTTGCCTATCATTTCATGTAACACCATCACCTGTAATGTTAGCTAGCAAGCAACCGAATGCTAATGTTAGCTGTTGTCTCACAGTAGCTAAGGGGTTATCAAGCGTGAAATACAGCCTGATATCCCTCCAGATTTTTACTCTCCATTGTCTTCTCAGTTGATGATCAATTGGGAAGCAGTGAAATGATAATAATTTGTCTGATTCTCTACATTTATATGACTTGAAACCGAGAAGGCAGCAGTACAGTTCAGCTTCCTGCCCTGAGCGTGAAGTCAACGTTTGAATACAATGAATTCAAATCTTGGAGATCTGATTCATCAGAGGGAATTTGTACTTTTGAGACACTAAAATGAGGACAGAGTGACTGAATCAAGACTGTTTGCTTTTCATAAACAGGCCTGACGTTGTGCTGAATTTATAAGAAGAGGGAGAGAGTTGGAAAGTTAACCATTTACAGAGAATCTCGGTTGGCAGATGGTCTGGGAACACGTCAGCCTGTGCAGTCAGCTTTGACCTGAACATACAACATGCTGTAGGATTTTGTATAAAGAGTGAAGATGCCCTCGCTTAACCTTTAATTAATAAGGGC
>JAJHUR010082536.1:0-10760 GCA_027495735.1 Lutjanus campechanus
TAAAGTACAACTTTAGCAATAGGGGTCATTAGACAAGCATTTAAAGGAAAAGTTTGACTTATCTGTCTTCTTTCTGAGAGTTAGATTTAAAAAAAAAAAGATGGATACCACTCTCATATCAGACAATTCATACAAGATGGCGTGTTCACCCCTATCGTAAGAAACAAGGAAACGCACACAGGCTTTTCTTTATTTCAACAAACAGCTAACTTAGCTAACACTGTCAGTAACATCATGGAATTAGCTACCTTATGTTATGTGCTATCGCTAAATAGTCAGCTGTATCGTGAGGCACTCTTGGGAGGGGAGTGTAATCTAGCTGGTTTGGGGCAAGGAAAGTATCACGGCCTCCGTCAGCATCTCACAGCGAGAAGCAGAGGGGGGCATTCCCATGATTCCCAATTGAGCCGCCTGATCGATCCCAGATTGTTCCCAGCCATCAATGGTGAAGCAGCAGCAGCCTTTGGCTCCAGGACAGGTAGGATCGTGACTGCAGGGGCCAGGAGAGCCGGACCCTCGTCAGATAGGACCGCATACCAGTTCAAGAGATCCAAGCGAGATGGAGGGGCAGCCCTGGTCTGTCCTCTAGGCCTGGGATGACTGGTGGTGGGGAGTTAAGGAGGAAGGTGTTGGACAGGTGGAAGGGTCCCACAGGACCGTGTCCGTAATGTTGTTCAGGAGTGTGTCTTTCTTCCATAATTCATCAGAAAGCCGTCTAATGTCTTCTTTGAGGTTGGTGATATTTCTGTTCGCTTTATCCAGCAGTGCACCGTCCCCACAGGGCAAAGTTGAAGTTAGTTTTCTTCAGCTTCACCACAGAGAAGCCGAGCCACCTGCTGCAGAGGCGGGTATGAAGAAAACAACTTACAATCCACGTCCAATTGTAGAACAAACGGAGCTGTGATAAAAGTGGTACAAGACTAGTAAAAGCTGCTCAAAAAAGCTGCTAAGAACAAGGCCAATCAAAGGCTTACGAACATTTTAAAATTGGTTAAGAACATTTAAAAAAATGGTGACATAGTGGGAACGTGGAAGCCCTAAAAGTAGCTAGCCTACTAGCTGTCATGTAGCAGGCTAGCTACTTTAAATATGTAGCTACAGGTAGGATATGGTTAGCTTAGCTTAGCATAAAGGCGAGAAGCAGGGGGGAAGTTTTTTACTTTAATTTGCAACATTGAGCTGTAATCATTTGCTGTAGAGTGAGCTAGTTTGGTTTGAAGAGTTCATTATTAGCATTACCTGTGATAACAAGTCAGGTGGTTTAAGGGAATGTACTGCTGCAGCATCGTGTTTCCACAGACTGACTAAAGCTCATGAATACACCAAAATTGGAAGAAAGACATCCCGAATCTGGACCATCCATGGAGCATGTGAATGTGACATAAAGTTCACTACTTATCACGCTAGATCTCATTTGTTTAATCCATACAAAAAAAAAAATGCAGAAAAGTTATTATCTTACTGGGTTTTATGGATTAAACAAAGAAGATATAATGTTAATTATTAAGCATTAAATGGGGTTGATAGTAGAGGGTGACACTGGAGTGGATATTTTCACTCTTGTCCCGTCCTAATCCTGCAAGATTGATTCCCATTCCCATCCCACTGCCATCTGCAGTCCACACATGACATTATAAACATCTTTATATGAGGAAACTGACCTGTTGTCGTTATGATTCCGTCCAAGTCCCGTAATTAATTGTGAAATTGACTCCCATCCCGCGGGAATCCCGTTAAAATGTCATTCTCTAGTTGGTAGGTGGATTTGTTACCTTTGGACGGAGCCAAACTAGCTGTTTCCCCTGTTTCCAGTCTCTATGCTATGCAAAGCTAATCAGCTACTGGCTTTAGCTTCGTATTTAGCACAAGCGTGGTATCGATCTTCTCATCTGACTCTCAGCAACAATGCCAGTAAGTACATTTCCCAAAATGTCAAACAATTCATTTTAAATTGAAAGCAAAGGCACACACACCTCAAATTCTTGGAAAAGTTGGCTGAGAAATTCCTGCATTTACAAAATATGTTTCCTAACAGACACCAGCTGTGACATTGTCCCCCTCCAACACACACACACACACACACACACACACACACCTACACACACACACACACACACACTTACAAACCCTTCACTGTTTAACCAGGTCCACTTCTCCAGGTGTTCCTATTGAAATCACAGCTAGCTCCCCTCGCTCTATCAGCCTTCACGCTGCTGAGGCTGTGCTCGTGACAGTGCCTGAATGCATTCATAAACACTGGCAGGACTGACATCTCAATGGGCTGCCTATTCCCCCACTATCAGCTTACAGCCTATAATTACGGCCAATCATCTTGGATCAAGCATGTCTGCGTGAACAGGCCAACGTAACATCTGCTGCCTTGGCCAGCAGGCCAAGAGGGACTTTTATACTGAAAGGTGAGCTAATTGTGGCTGAGGACAGGGGAGGAGGGAGTGTAATGTTAACAGGTACGAAAGGCTATTCAGAAACCTGCACACAGGGGAGTTTTTTTTTTTCTTACCCTGGGAGCAGGTGCCCTGAGGTATTTCTTATCTTCCTTATGCCAGAGCAGAATTCTTATCTGCATTAGGAAATGCTCAAGGGCATTACGATAAATCTCCAAGGAGTTATATTTGGATTGCAATAAAGGAAATACTGGAACTCTGCTGTTTTAAAACCTCGTTGAGATGCGAGTTCACCGTAAAGATCTCTATAAATAACATTGCAAGTACTTTTGAAGCTGCTTGGAAGTTGTTAAAAAGACTGTGCTAATGACACCACAGTGTGCTATAAGTTTTGAGGGATTTGGTCCCACAAAAGAAAAGGATAATGGGAGACCATAATCCCCCAGTGTTGCATTTACTGTAAGAGAACAGGGTCCGCTGCTAGTCGCATTTTAATAAGTTTACTTTGGTTTGCAAATAGTGAGAAAAATTTTATGTTCAGTCGCTCGCGGGGGCTGTTAATCCTGAACAAGACAAGAGAAAGAAGAGCTACGTCACGCTGGCTGGAAAAATGTGATTGGCAGCTGTGAGGACTATTTTGTGGGCTGTGATGCAGACTTTGGTTTATCTCAAATGCAAACCCCCCTGACCACAAGACAGCGCTGTAAAGGGCGCCTCCGTTTCTGCCAAAGATATCACACAAACACCCAACAACTAAAGCTGAATGTCATCTTAAGAGCTTCATGTTTTGACCACAACATGCACTGTAAAAAAAAACAAAACAACAATTTATTTTAACTTAAAAAGAACTTAGTGTCCAGGCTGCCTTAAAATATTAAGTTGACTGAATTTGAAAAGACAAGTTGAGGTAATTTTGTACTGATTCAAAACAACGTAAACAAATAAACTAGTTAATTTAAATAGTTAAGAAAATCTAGTTGGAGCAATTTAACGTTTAAACAGTTGTCCACGTAAAACCTTGTTGGTATTTAAGTACACAACGCTCCACAAAAATTCCTTTTATTAAATAATGAGTAATTAACTTAAAAATGTAAAAACTAATTGTCAGAATTCAGTTTAGTTGGTGGGAAATGATTTCTTTAGAAGTTGTCGTAACTCAGAAAAGATGGATGTTTATCGTTAAGTTAACTTTCTTTATCTGAGCCGAAACATTTGTTTTTTGAGTGTGGAAAATAGTTGCATGTGGATTTCAAAATAAAGGATTCTGGATTTCAAAATAAAGGATTCTAAAGTAAAAAGAATAACTGCTAAATATTTATTTAACATTAAAAATTTAATTAAATGGGGAAAAAACACAAACAAAACCTGAACATCTTTCAGGGCAGGTTTGGAGGGAATTGGAAGACATGGTGGGACACACAAACACACGAACCACTTTTCAGTTATGTTAATAGGATGAGATAGAAGATGTTTTACAGTGTAGTACGACTCTCCTGTTTATTGTTCACTTTCTTTTGCAGATCTGTCATGGGAGAAGTAGTTTAAAAATCCTAGATGCTCCTTTTGTCGATCAAAAAACCTGCCAGACGTTATTTTTCCTGCTTCACTTTCCAAAACGTGTTATGTTACTTTCTCCAAAGGGAGGAGTGATGATCGGAATCCACGCTAATAAAGACACTTTCTGTTCATCTTCTCCTCCCGTCCAGAATCCATGTCTCTACATCCGCCTACACCCGTCCCCGCTCTCTGTCTGCGTAAACAAGTTAATCAGACTCAGAAGCCTGTGGGCTGTGAAACAAGCCTCCGACCCTACGCCGGGCCTTCGCAGCCATCAATCATTTCATTTGGACTTCAGTGGAAAACCAAGCAAACATGCAAAAATCACACCCAACTCCGAGCTTAGCGAGCTCGTCTCTGTGCTGAACTCAGCACCACAGAGCTGGCAGCGGCACAGCCAGCAGACCAGACTGAAGGAATAAATTGACACTATTAAAGACCGAGTTCGACAGCGGCAACCAAATGTCTTCCCACCACAGACAACAAGACAGCAGGAGCAACATGAGCGGTCATGTCTCCAGTTTATATGGATAATTATCCAGCCCCTAATTGTGGGAAGGCTGATCCAGGATAAATGGCCCGGCCACCCTGTCCATCACATTTATCATGATCTGAGAGGCAACTGAATATCTTTGCTCAATAGTGCTTATAATCACTGTGGATTAATAGAAGTTGAAGCTTTGGTATTTTCCCCCTTTAGCCATGTCCTTTGTTCTGAATTTAGCTACGTGGCTATTAATCTGAATTCAAACATTTAAAACCGTCTCTGCAGAGCATTAATTCAGCCAATCCTCTCAATATTTAAAAATCCCACTGATTTTTCTGAAACTGAAAGAATGCATGCTATTCACCACAGCTTTCCACATAAAAAATAATCCAAAACAGGAACACTGTTAAGTGCCAAAAGCCACAATCAAGTCTCAATCTCAAACAGTCTCATAAACAGACTTGAAAATTTGGCGGATGGACCTTTTCTCTTGAACTTGTCTTTCCAGCAGCACAGTTCCCACAGGCTACATGTTGGTCCGACGAAGCCTCTCCCTCAGAAACATTTTCAGTGGCCCCTGAACATCACATGCAAAGCATTCATTATATTTTAATCATCTGCAGTCCATTTCAATCCTTTCACTACATTTACTACGCTATCCGACTACGCTGCATTAAAACCGTCCCAAACATCTGTCAGGTTAGGAAACGACCACTTCTAGAAATCTGCTTTCATAGCAACTAGTGGCTTCTTGCAAGACTCAGAGAAATTATGCTTTTTCCTCATCAAAGTGCTGTTAGCACAAGTTAGCAATTTCAGTGGGCGACTTGGTAGTTTAACCCTAGAAGCACCAGAATTCCTACTAGAATGGTCATAAGCGATCATTTTGACCTTTGACTTCTGAACTCTGTCATCTCTCATAATAAATACCAGACTAAGAGATTAACTTTATTCTGTTAGTTTATGTTTTTAAACATTAATTAAAACTTGTAATATTTATTTATATATTTATCAATATACATGCCATCACATGCAGTCAACCATAATGACTGCATATATTCACAGCAGTATTTTTCTGTGGGATAATAACCATCAGTGATCCGATTACTCAGTGCTAGAAACGGTTAAATTTGATCATTTATTTGTTTTATAAACCTGTTATTTTAACATTAATAATAAATTCCCACCTAAAACCATCAGAAATAACAGTCATAGCCTATGGGAGAAGTCTCAAAACGAGTACATAAATAATGCAAGTAAAAGTGGAAATGAGACATTGTCGGGGTGATAAGTACGGGTACTTAATTTAAAAAATTGAGAGCTTTAACAGAAAAATTCAGTGAATCGTAGGTGCTGAGACAAAAAGTTTGTGTAGCCTGGTGGACATATATATATATATATATATGTATAAAAAAACAAATTAATTCCTGATTAAGTCACATAAAAATAACACAATAAGGTGTTTAAACTGAAAGTCAATATGGTTTATAAAGGAGAATAAATGGTTAACTAAGAGATTAAGGTAATTTATTATTTCCTAAGATGTAAAAAGTGTAATGTGTGGTTAAAATAAGCAGTTCTAAACAAACACACAGATTGTACCTTTACTTCTGTTCATTTTGTTTTATTGGTTGTTTGATGTGTCAATGAGAGTTGCCTGTGGCAATTGGCCAGAGTAAGAGAAGAGGGCGGTAAAAAAAAAAAAAAAAAAACGGAGATGCGAGAGAAAACGAAGGTGTACGGAGAGCGAGAGGGTGTGAGAAACTGAATATAAAACACGGACTATTGTGGTGTTGAAGGCATTTGAATAAAAGTATCCCTGCAGTATAAACTCACAGTGAGTCATTGCTGTTGCTGCGCTAAGTTAAGTGCAGTATTTTATTTCAGTTTGCTGAAGTTTATTGTTTGTGTTTTTTCCGGCCGAGCTGATAGCCGCTAAGCTAATAGCTGCTAATTGATAGCATCAGTTGTTAGCCGCCGAGCTAGCACCGTGGACACTGAACTTGATTAGTTTGGCGCTAAAGCCAGCTAGCACCCTGGTCTGTAGCCCACAGCCTGCACCTGAGGAGAAGAGACGGACGAGAGGAGACCAGATAGCGCACTTGGCGACCAGGTAAAGCCCTGTTTGCGCCTCTGGCGACGCGGGAGGAGAGACTTTCTGTATCAGCGTGGAGGCCCTGCTGTACGGAGCTGCCATTTTGGTACAGAGGACTGCAGCGAGCGGGATTTTTGGGACGTGTCGGCGTTTCTGGTAGGCCTACTTCTGACTGTTTTCCATATTGGAGCCTCTCGACTCAAATCCACTTCAGAAAAAGGAGATTTAACGGCCGCATCGCACCCGAGCAACACTCAGGCCTGCAACTTTTGTTATTTTGGTATGTGTGTGTGTATGTGAGTGTGTGTGTGGGCCCACTGAAAGTTAAGAATAAATGTGTTATTTGATCTGAGTTTACTATAGGTGTATAGTGATAAGCAGAGAGAAAGAGGGGTTTTGACATAAATCTGAGAACATATATGTTTTTGAGTAACATTTTGGGTACTTATAAGCCACTTAATTTGTGCATTTTCTGAAGAAAGAAATTGATTGGTTTGATAATTTTGGCAGAAGGTGTTTTTGTTTATTTGAGTTTCATTTTAAAGTGAGAGTATATTGCATTTGTGTTATTTGAAAAACAAACCAACAAACAGTAAACTGTTATTATTTTTCATTTAAAAACGTTGTCTGGGGTCAGTTATTTAAAATAGTGGTTAAAGTAGCTATCTACTGTTAGGTGTTATTTTGTCTAGTTATTAGAGTGCAGTCAGAGTACTTTTACTTCACTCAACATAGGTAAACCTTCGTGGTATCTACCTGACAACGAACCCAAACGCCCCATCATTCTTGTTAACGGTGAGTTAAAGTAACTGATAAATAGCATAGGGTGCTGGGGTGCTACATTTGTTTTTAATTGAGTCTAATTAATTAATTATTTATATTTTTATGTCGGGGAGTTGGAAATTGAGCCCATTGGTGAAGTTTTATTGACAGATCATGATAGTTGCTAAGCAACCAAGATGCATCTCCAACTGTGCAAAAAGTAACAATATAGCCTACAGTAACAGGCTTTTTCCGTGTGGTCAATGTGAGCCCCTATGGCTGAAATTTTTGTGTAATTCAAATGATAAACATTTTTAATGAAAATACAGACAGTTGTAGGAAAAGTCAGGTATCAACAGCATTGAGCTTTTTAATTCAACAAAGTTATTGCAAACGGTCAAATGACTGCTGTGGCTGTTCTAGTAGTGGGGATGAAATGGAGATGGAGACGTCACCTTGGAAAAAAGCTGCATGGTTGACGAGAAGAGGAGGTTTCAGGAAAAACGGATCAACAGCGCAGTTTTCTCTGCCGGCCACTGAGCAGCTCCACCAGGTCTTGCTCAAGGGCGCCTTACTGGTGGTAATGAGGGAGGGACAAGTGCTCTTTCACTTTCTCCACCCAGAAAGTTGGAGGATTGGACCGACCTCTCAAACCTTGAGAAGCCACCACTGCTCTTAAACAGCTAACGTATGGACTGTTTAGATGTTAACTGCAGCTAGCTTGTAACATACCAACTGGTGAAACTTCAGTTCCCTCCTTTTTTGAAAATTTGTCTCTATATGCTCATAAAGTCACTTTCACTTTTGCAAATATTTCACAAAGTGGAAACAGGACAGATGCATCTTCGTCTCAACTTGTACCAATGGACTGTTTTTGAGCCATCATGCCGCTTTCTAATTCACTTTTAGATTCGTAAAATGACTCTCGAGGGCCAAGAATGATAGTAAATATAAATATATCATTTTAAAAATGTTTTACTCAAGTGGAGGGTGGATTTCTTACTGCAACTTCATAGTTGTGGTGTGGACTTACTGGATACTACTGCACTTAAAAAGTTCTTTGCACATTTTTACAGCTGGCTTGCAATTTTAATAGGCTGTTTTTGCATTTGCGTGGAAAATAAAAAATTTAGAATTCATTTCACATTCACATGAAAAGTTTGTCTCAGGGCTGCTCAGTTGGATAGCAGGTTTGTGGTGCTTTTATTCTGAAGGAAACAACAGCAGTCACCCGGAGTGAGTGTACATAAGTGGGGTCTGGAGTCTCTCCAGAGTCATCAAAATGAAAGAATTTTACTCTATTTAGAGGTCATTTTATTCATTGTTTTACAGAGCTGTAAAGAGGAACCGCTTTGGAGAACATACAAGCACCGAGAACTTGTTTGTTCTCAAAGTAACAGGGGGACGGAGCATTTTATTTGCAACAAATCTAAATATTAAAACATGGCGAGTTGAGATTTTTTTTAAAAAGGGAGACATCACATATTTTCTCTGCAGCTTGGAAGAATTTGTTATCTTGCTAATTTCATTATGAGGCGTAGAGGCGTAAAGAGGGTGACTACACACCAGATCCCCTGTCGCCTCTCCTGCTTTTTGTCCAGGCAGGCAACACCCTGTTTGACCTCATGTTTAGTCTTAGAAGGGGGTCATTACGGGCTTAAGCTGCAATGTAATGAAAATGTTGTGACAACAGCAGAGGGGTGAAGTTAAAACAGGCTTTAGGAGGCAGCTGAGCCTCCACTCTGGAGACCAACAGGAGGGTTTAGAGGGAGGAAAATGATGGTTATCTGCACACCCTTGAGACATTGATATTAGCCTTGAGACTGGTGGATGGACTTGATGATAACCCTGAACACTGCTGAAAGCCTGTTATAGTCCAGGGTGTTGGCTGTGTCACAGGGAGGAGAGGAAGCTGCCTTAAAGGTCAGCATTTTTATTAAAGATTTCTATAGAAGTGTAAAAATCAACATGCTTTCATAACTGATACTATCACGAGAAACAGAAATGATTAGAGCAGTGCAAGGAAATCTCAGAGAAAAATTAATTTAATCTAATACAAAATGCTTTGCTCCCTCAAAGACACAAACACCTAACAAGACTAAAAAGACATAACAAGACATGTGACAGGGAAACAACGTTAAAGATGTAAGAAAACAAAACAAAGTAAAAGACATAACAAGCCAAGAAACATGTAACAAGACAAAAAACATGCAACAAGACAAAAAGGCGCAAAACAAGAAACAAGAAAAGAAATTTAAGAGAAAAACTATATAAGAGACGTAACAAAACAAAAAAAGATGTAACGAGACAAAAAATAAGTAATGAGACAAAAATGACATAAGGAGAGAAAGTAACGTAAAAGATGCAACAATTGGTAAAACAACGTAAGAGATGTAAGAAGAGAAAACAACGTAAGAAACGTAACAAGACAAGAAACATGTAACAAGACAAGGACGTAAAAGATTTAACAAGAACGTAAACAACATAAAAGACAAAAACTATGTAAGACACGACGTTACAAAACAACAAACACGTAACAAGACAACAAAAACATAAAAAGACAAAAAAAAGTAGAAGACATAAACAAAAAAAATGTAACATGACAAAAAAGACATAAAAGGCATAACAAGAAAAATGAGACATAACAAAAAATTATGTAAGAGACGCAACAAGACAAAAATGACGTTAAGACAAGCAAAACGTAAAGACATGAGACAAAAAAGTGACAAGTAAAAAACAAAGTAAAGGACGTAACAAGACAAAAAAGATGTAAGAAGGCAAAAATGACATAAAAGACGTGACAAGACAAAAAGACGTATCCAGAGAAAAACAACGTAAAAGACGCAACAAGGCAAAAAAGACAAAGAAGATTAAAAGTTGAATGACGTAAGAGACGTAACAAAACAAAAAGGACATAACAAGACAGAAGAAAAAGACGTAGCAAGATGGAAAAGACTTGACAAGAGAAAAGCAACATGAAAGACATCATACAAAAAAGATTTAAGAGAAAAACAAAAGATGTAACAAGACAAAGAAGAAGAAAAAACGAAGGGGAGAAGGGAGGAGAGGAAGCTGCCTTAAAGGTCTGTATTTTTATTAAATATTTGTATAAAAGTGTAAAAACCATGTATGACGTGCTTTCAAATCTGATCCTGTCACCAGAAACAGAAATGATAAGAGCAGCGTGAGAAATCTCAGAGGAAATTTAATTAATTTGGCAACAGCGGTAATTTAATCTAATACGAAATGCTCTGCTCCCTCAAATGAAACTAAATTTAAGGATGGTATGCATGAGGCTCGTTACGAGTTAGCAGCCGCTTCCTTCTTTTGACTGCATTCATCATAATTCTGGGGCTTGTTGTTCTTCCACCGTATGGTTGCTGGCGAGCTGGATGTGATGAAAATGAAGAGTAATGTGCTTTGTCCCAGCTCCTTTATCCTTGTGCAGAGGCTG
>JAJHUR010082539.1:0-13158 GCA_027495735.1 Lutjanus campechanus
AAGAAACTTTGGGTGTTTTGCTCAACATTAGCTACATGCTAACATGTTAGCCAGAGTGATGTCATCACTTCAGCTTTACTGACCAATCAGTGAATCTACTAAAAGCTCAGCAGATTCCTTTAAAGAAGCTCATCACTTATTAAAATGGTCCGAGCCTGAAAACTAAAATATTTTTTAGTTATTATTATTATTATGTTGTTTTTGTCTGTTGAGACACTAACTGAGTCTCAGGCAGGTTCAGCTGACGCCTGATAGAAAACATTAGAATCTACGTTTCTAATCTTTGTAAATGTTTCTACATGATTTTTTCTTCTGATTTCTGTATAAATATGATGTTAAATAATCAGAATCAGCTGACTGTAAATAAGCTTCAAACTGTTAAAGAAAAGAATATAAACATGAGATCTGCTTTATGCTCAGAATATAATCCAACTGTCACTTTATCTGTATATGTGTATGTATCAGGTCATATATGACACATGTTGACTTCTATAGAAACACTGTATTTGAGTCTATATACTCCAATAAAATATTACTGAACCTTTAACCTGCTCAGTCTGTGTTGTTGTGTTTCAGCTCTCAGTGGTAACTAAGTACATTTACTCGAGTACTGTACTTGAGTACAGTTTTGTGGCACTTTTATTAATTTAATGTTATTTTATTCTCCTACTTTACTGCATTTCAGAGGGAATTATTGTAGTTTTATTCCACCACATTCATCTGACAGCTGCAGTTACTGGTTACCTTGTAAATAAATTATGAATTATGAATTTATCTTATTATGTCTTTTTAAATGATTTTTGTTGTGTCACATATTTTTTTGTTACGTCTATTTATGTCTTTTTTTGTCTTGTTACATTATTTATCTTGTTCTGTTGTTTTTGTTATGTTACGTCTTTTATATCTTTTGTTCTTGTTAATTCTTTTATATTAGTCTTATGATGTCTTGTCACATATTTTTTGTGTCTTTTTTTCTTATTATGATTTTTTTTTATCCTGTTACGTCTTTTTGATCTTGTTATGTTTTTATGTTTTTGTCTCTGTGTGTCTGTCCTGTGTGATAAACTCTGATGGATCCACCACTGAATCGTCTTTTCTTTGTCTTATTGATGTTTGAAGGCGGCGCGCAATGATGCAAAATATAAAATAATTAAGAGCCTGTAATGAAACATAAGGAGGAAGAAACATGTGAGTAACATGATGCTGTTACATGCCCGATTTATTTTTCTAATTATTTTTCTAACTATTATTTTCTATTATTTTTCCATATAATAATAATGATAATAATAATAATAATAATAATAATAATAATAATAATAATAATAATATTTTTAAAATCATGATTAATATTATATTTTATTCACTTGTAATATCTTTCTCCTGTTTTATATATGAGTGACATGCTGTTTTTCTGTTGTCTGTATAAGAAGTGTTTCACACTGTTTCATGTCATGTTTGAATGTAATGTCAGTTTCATATATTTCAATAAAGTTGTCTTGTCATGACTTTTATCCTGGATCATATAACCGGATGTTGGTTTAAAATGTACTTGTAGTTACTGACTGTGGCCACCGGAGGGCGCCAACACTCTCGTACCGAACATGATAATACTTTGACGAGAGGATTAATTATTAATCATCAATAAAAGACATTATTATTCTCCTGCAAGAAAGAAAAAAACAATTCTTTGAAACATTAATTCTATTCTCATTTATTTTTCTATTTATTTATTTATTTTATTTTATTTTTTTCTTTGCTGAATTTATTTAATTTACTTTCTTGCGTTTTACATCTAAGTGACGTTGTAGGAGCCAAATATATTGGTGAAATAATCCAGGGTTATGGGGGGCTTAATTTCTTAGATTTTACTACTCTTAATAATACATTTAAAATAAATTGGGCTCGGCACTTTCTCAAAAATCCCTTCTCAATTTGGAATTTCATTCCTCAGTACATCTTCTCTCGCTTTGGTGGCTTAAATTTTATTCTCAGTTGTAACTATAATGTAGACAAACTTCCTGTAAAATTGTCAGCTTTTCACAGGCAAGTTCTTCTATCTTGGTCTCTAATCTACAAACATAACTTCTCACCTCATAGGTACTTAATATAGAATAACAGAGACATTCTTTTCAAAAACAAATCTCTTTTTATGGAAAGATGGGTTCAGAACAAAATTCTTCTGGTTAGTCAGTTGTTTAATGGTGAGGGACTTCTGCTTTCTTATAGAGAATTTTTATCTAAATATGATTTTCCTGTTACTCCCAAGGAATTTGCCATAGTGTTTGATGCTATCCCTTCAGGTACTTTAATGCTTTTTAGAAATCTTTCCTATCCACTCCCCTCTGTCTCTGTGCTGAATCCATTTGACTCTCATATAGGAAAAATATGTTTTTCGACTCTTTCCCATAACAACAATAGACATATACGCGCTTTATTCCAGAAAGATGTTGTTTCTGTTTCACATGTTATTTCATATTGGAATCGTTTTGTGAATGACATTGTTTGGTGCAAGATTTGGATGATTCCACACAAGTATCTCATCACTAATAAGGTGAAGGAAGTTTCCTTCAGAATTATTCATAAATACTATCCTGCAAATCACTACATGGTAAAATTCAAAAGAGACATAAATACAGACTGTTCTTTCTGTGAGGACCACCCAGAGACTGGGTTGCATCTATTTTGGCATTGCCCTCATACAAGGAAGCTTTGGAAGGATTTCAGCAGATTCATCATAGACCATATTTCCAAAGACTTCTCTTTATCCTGGGAAAATGTTGTTTTCTGTTTTTATAAGTGCTCTAAGAAAGAAGAAAAGGCTTTCTTTATTATAAACTTGTTAATAATTTTGACTAAATTTTTTATTCATAAATGTAAATTCAGCAACAAAAAACCTAATTTTATTGTCTTTCTTAAAGATGTTGAACAATATATACAGCTCATTGTTAATTCTGACAACAAAAAAGCTGTCAAGACTTTAAGCATCTGCTCTGCTCTCAATATTTTTATGTAATGTAAGAACCCCCTGGCAACTCTGTTTTATGTTCTGTTTGTATACTGTTTTTGTATACTTTATGGTATCATCAATAAAACTTTAATCAAAAAAAAAAAAAAAAAGAAAAAAAAAAAACAAGTCAAACAGGACGTGTTGAACAACTAAACGCAGCCAGTATTTCTCTGATCAGTGAAATATGACTCGACTGTGGAGAAATGCCTTCAAACTAATCAACATCGTTTGTCCTTCAACCAACAACTGAACAAATTATTAAAATGATTCAACAATTTTGTGTTTTGTGTTGATGTCGCCGCATTTTAGCTCTTGAAGAGACGTTCAGATCAAATATCAAGAAGTTTTCAACTAGAAATCAACGTTGTAAAGCTGGTTTTAATGTCTTGCCGTTTTTTAAATCTAAACCTTTAACTAAAGTTTGTGTTTTCTTGGGTGTAAACTTCACTGACTTCCTGTTTCCACCTCTGTTAATCAGATAAACGCACACTTTCGGTTTAATGTTAGGTCACCACAGAACACAAATCAGTCCACATTATGATTAAAAATAATAATAACCAGCAGAACTCTGTCTGTGGAGGATCAGCTGCTGTCACGGAATAATCTGTATTAGAATTTATGTCTTTATTTTTCAAATTAAGCTAATTAGCCTAACTCACTTCCTTATTATTAATGTGAGAGGCGTTTTCAGTTTACCACTGATAAACTAACGCTACGTAACTGTAAGTGAACCTTTCTTACCGCTTGCTGGTCCGAGCCGGACAGTCATCAGACACAAACACACGAACAGAAGCTCCAGATATGTTGATTTCAGTCTTATTTCCATCATGTTATCATCAACTTTCCAACTACCGGCCGGCTGTAGCGCGGCTGTAACGCTGCTCCAGGATTGCCAGGTCTGTGTGAGTACATGCTTACCTTGAGTCAGTTTGGTAGGAGTTAGCTGGGTATAAATAAAATCATCATATTAAAAAAAATGTTTCTATTCACAGATATAATTGATAATTGATTAAATGTGCTTGAAAAATAGGTCCATCCAACAAAAACTTCCATCCCACAGTAACACTTTAAAAATAATACAAATCTGTGAGGAAAACGCAGACCTGGCAACCCCGAGCTGCTCTCCCACGCTTCTGTTCCGAGAAATCATGAGGTCTGAAGGAATCTGGTTTGAAGGAATCTTCAGGGATCTCCAATCGATTAGTGTGACAGCTCAGAAAGTTTTACATCCAGTTTCTATTCTGTTTAGTCCGAACTTTTAAAAACAAATCAAAATATACGATAAATACAAACATCTTGTGTACATCATCCGAGTATCCAAACGTAAACAATCATGAATGCAGAGGAAGGGGCAAAGGATATATATTTTTTAAAAGATGGAAAAAATAAAATAAAATCAAGATTTCAATAAATATTTAGCAAAGCTTACAGAGCTTTTTACAATCAAATGTATTGTTGGATGTAGACAGTCAGCTCTAATAATATGATGTGAGTTTATTTAATAAAAGTTGTAAATTTATCGTCTTAGCGTCACTGCCTTTGGTTGGGGATATTTCAGTTTATATACAAAGTGATATTATGCTAAAATCAATGAATTATCTGTTTTTTCCCTTTGTAGCATACGTCAACTTATTTTATATTAGTTTAATTTTACTACCTTTACCATAAAATGATGACAAATAATTGGGTCAAATAATTTTTATAAAAATGTTTTACCTTATTAGACTTTTAGCCTCTGGAACTTTAATACATCAAAGAAATATGCTGATCATTGAAAATTAAATCAAGCAGAGTCCACATGTCTGGTTTTGACTCGTTTGTATTTTGTTGGGCAGAAAATAAGATGTGTAACAAAATAAAAAAATTTAAATTAAAATTAAATTAAAAACTTTTATTTGTGTGTTTGAAATACTTTAACTGCATTATTTAATATGTCATTTAATATGGCACAAATCTACTGTCAGATGAAGTTATATCATCAAAATATGATCATATATTACTCATAAGGCAAACTGAATGACTCTAAAGTCCAACAGAAGAAAGGAACAATTAACAAACGTGCTCTGAAACCTGCAAATATACTTCATCCATTCTTCAGACTTTGGGCAAAAAGAGAAAGTAAAATTATTAATACCAACACTCTAATTTAATTTTTTAAAAAATGAAAATCATTGAAAGATTTATATGAAATATATCTAATTTATGAAATATTTTGGATTATTCAATTTTTCTAATTTCTAAACTTGCTCTGTACCAGAAAACAAACTTGACCCGCACAAGAAGTGACAATTTTCAACAAAAATGTGTTACAAGCCTTCAAAAACTAACAATACCTACTGATAACAGGTGTAAACATGTGCTATTATAAATCACATTTGTTTTTAAGTTGATTTTTTTAAATCAAAATTTTGTCCTTTTAAAGTTTCAAGACTTTTTTAAAAGGATACTACATTTTCCATGATAACCCACTCAGCATGTACTCACCATTATGCCGATCATGTGATGATAAGTGAAGATCTTCAGTTCACAAAACTATCCTGGAGTTTTAGGAGAAACAGGGTAGCAGCCTCATCCAGTACAATGGCAGTGAATGGAGACCAGGGATAAAACGTTAAAAATAGCACACAAAACAAACACAAGGGCGGAGGTTTAGCTCAGTTGGTAGAGCGTATGCCCCGTACTGAGGCTGTAGTCCTCTGCAGCGGCCGCTGGTTCGACTCCTGCCTTCGGCCCTTTGCTGCATGTCATCCCCTCTCTCTCTGCCCCCTTTCCTGTCTACTCTTCAGGCTGTCCTATCAAATAAAGGCAAAATGGCCAAAAAAAAAGAACACAAAACAAACACAAAATATCTCCATCCTGCTTGTGTGGTGTAATCCAAGTGTCCCGAGCCACGACGTTAAAAATTCACCGCAAAAGACGCCATTTACGCCATGTTTTTAGCTGAAATATCAGCTGTAGCATGTAGCCGGTAAGATGTAAACATGGCGTCAATCTCGTGAGACTTCATATATATCCTAATGGCCGCATATGCCATTTCAAAGACAGATGAGTTATGGGTCTTCTAATGTTCATTCATTCTATCTAATAAATAACATTATTATTAATATTATAATAATTTATTTACTTAGTATATGAAGTAGTCTCCGGCCTCGAGTCATTTTACTAAAGTGGCTCCAGGCAAAACAAGATGAGTTTCTCTGATACAGAATAAATACATAAAAATGTTTACATTGATTCTTCAAAAGTGGTTTATACTTGTGACAAAGATATGAAATGAAGGCAGGAAATTTTACATTTTAACAATAAACTCTGCTGTTTAAAATTATGTCAGAGTATTGAAACAGCATATTTTTAATAATTATATTAAAAATATATAAAAGTATATATTATACAAACTGCAAATAAAAAGCATAATAGAGCAAAACATATATTAAAGTGATACTACACTCTGTGAGATTAAGCCATTTTGTATGTACTCACCACTATGATGATAAGTGAAGATCTTCAGTTCACCAAACAATCCTGGAGATTTAGGAGAAACCGGGTGTCATGTATTGATGAGGTCATTAACAGGAGATGACTGTGTGTATGTGAGAGTTCAACAGGCGGGGGCGCTATATGGAAGTATTGTAGAGCAGCAGTTCAATAAAGCTGGTCGTTCACGACAGAGCGGGTGTAAAGGTTATTGATTCATGCACAGTCAGTATCGAACAATGGCGACGAGGATGACGACGGTCGACTTATAGTTAAATCTGAAAAGTATAGTTAGGTCGTCAACGGAGATGGACAACCTGTTGCCGAAGTTTGACTGTTACACCGAGCCTGCCACACTGGGTCCGCGGTGGACAAGATGGCTAACCGCATTCGAGCTGTATGCGGACGGGAAAGGCTTAATTCTGGTGGACGACACAGAAGCTTCGGTGAGACAAAGACGACGGGCTTTGCTTCTACACCACGCCGGTGCTGATGTACAAGATGTATTTGCAGTTCTGCCTGATACGGGAGGACCGACGGAGTATGATGCTGCGGTCGCGGCACTGAACGCCTACTTTGTACCGCAAGTAAACACGGCCTTCGCCCGCCAATCCTTCTACCAGACAACGCAGAAGCCGGGAGAAACGATACAACAGTTTGTAACCAGATTACGCCAGGCTGCTAGAGACTGTGCATTCGCTGCAGACACGGAGAACCAAATCAGAGATGCAGTGCTGAGCAGATGCACGTCGGATTATGTGAGGAGAAAGTTGCTGGAGGAAGCCAACCTGACACTGGCCCGCGTCCTGGAGATAGCAGCGCAGTGTGAACGAGTGGAGATACAGATGGCTGCGATGAAGGTGAACGACAACGTCGGCACGGAGGGAGGTGAGACAGTGCACCGTGTTTACAAGAAAGGAGGAAAGTTCCATCGGAAAAAAATAAAAGATCGTGGAGATGAGAAAGAGAAACTGGAGAAAGTGTGCTTCAGATGTGGACACGGAGGTCATTTTGCCAAGGATCCTGCCTGCCCAGCAAAAGGACAAACATGCAGGAAGTGCAACGGAGGAGACCACTTTGCCAAAATGTGCAAATCAAAAGGTAATGACAGAAAGACAGTGAGATGTGTTGAAACAGAGAACCAGGACAGAGACTATGCATTTGTTATGAGAGATCGCTTAAACACTGAAAGAGTGACATTTAATGTTGGTGGAGTAGATCTGCTCATGTTAATTGACTCAGGGGCATCAAGTAACATAGTGGATGAAGACACATGGGAGATGCTAAAGAGTGAGAGAATAAAGTGTGTGTCTTCCAAGGCAACTGGTAGGCCCCTGTACCCCTACACTTCCAAAATGCCTATACCAGTAAAAGGTGTGTTCAAGTGCCAAATAAGCATAGGAAAACGTAACACTGAGGCCGAGTTCACAGTAATTCAAGGACATGGAGAGCCACTACTCAGCAAGGAAACGGCTATCAAACTAGGTGTACTGAGAGTGGGTGTGAACATAGCCACTGTGACAGACATCAAAACAGAAATTCAGAGACAATATCCAAAGCTGTTTCAAGGGGTCGGAAAGCTAAACACTAAGCAGATAAGTTTACACATAGATGAGAGAGTGACACCTGTGGCACAGCCCCTGAGACGTGTGCCATTTCACCTAAGAGAGGCAGTGGACAAAAAAATAAATCAGCTGCTAGAAATGGACATTATTGAAAGAGTGGAGGGACCCACCCCGTGGGTGAACCCAGTCGTGGTTGCTCCTAAAGCAGGGGAGGACGACATTAGGATGTGCCTCGACATGCGGAAAGCAAATGCAGCTATCATCAGAGAGAGGCATCCAATTCCTACAGTGGATGAGCTTCTACAAGGGATGAATGGATCGACCATCTTCAGCAAACTGGACCTAAAGTGGGGATACCACCAGCTGGAGCTCACACCGGAGTCAAGAGGCATCACCACATTTGCTGTCCACACAGGTACATTCAGGTACAAAAGGCTCATATTTGGTGTTTCCTCGGCAAGTGAACAATACCAACACGAAATTGCAACAGCCTTGACGGGCATCGAGGGGGTGGAGAATATTTCTGATGACATCATCGTCCATGCCTCTGACCAGGAAACCCATGATCAACGGTTACATGCAGTTCTATCAAGGCTGGAGAAGTGCGGACTGACATTAAATGCAGACAAATGTCAATTCAACATGGATAAGCTGATCTTCATGGGCATATTACTCTCACAGAAGGGCATCGGCCCCACCGCTGAAAGAGTGAGAGCTGTAGCAGAAGCACGGGAACCTGAAAATGCATCAGAGGTACGCAGCTTCCTCGGTTTGGCTGGCTACAGTAGCCGGTTCATACCCCAGTTTGCCAGCATATCAGAGCCGCTGCGCAGACTCACTAAAAAAGACACACCATTCAATTTCGGGCCAGAGCAGAAACAAGCTTTTCAAGTGCTAAAGGAAAAATTAGTGGAGGCTGGTACTCTGGCATATTTTGACAAGGATGCTCCCACCAAGGTCATAGCTGATGCGGGACCAGTTGGCATAGGAGCCGTGCTAGTGCAAGAACAACAAAGGGAGATGGTACCAATATGCTACGTGAGCAGAAGTCTTACAGACTGTGAAAGAAGATATTCACAGACTGAGCGTGAGGCGCTGGCACTGGTCTGGGCCTGCGAGAGACTGCACCCCTACATATATGGAAAAAAGTTTGACTTGGTGACTGATCACAAAGCGTTGGAGGCAATCTACAGTCCCACATCAAAACCATGTGCACGTGTTGAAAGGTGGGTTCTGAGACTTCAACCGTATGATTTTAGAGTGGTTCATATTCCCGGAAAAGATAATATTGCAGACCCCCTATCACGGCTGCTGGGAAAGAGTGCCACGGAACAGACTCATGAACATGGAGCAGAGGAGTACGTGAGGTGGGTCGCCACAAGTGCCACTCCCAAAGCGTTGACTACCAGAGAAGTCGAGGAAGCTTCAGCAGCTGATGATGAACTGAAAGAGGTGAGAAATGCTGTACAGAGCGGCTGTTTTGACAGGTGCCAGGCATATGCGCCAATAGCATATGAGCTGTGTGTGATGGGACATTTAGTGTTGAGAGGGACACGCATCGTTTTACCACACACACTGAGAGACAGGGCTCTAGCTTTGGCTCATGAGGGACATTTGGGCATAGTGGGCACAAAGCAGCACCTCAGGAGTAAAGTATGGTGGCCAGGAATGGATCGGGCTGCAGAGAGACATGTGAAATCCTGCCATGGATGCCAAGTGGTCGCACGGCCTGATGTGCCTGAACCACTACGCCCAACAGCACTGCCAGATGGGCCCTGGCAAGATGTTGCCACCGACCTACTGGGTCCATTACCAACAGGGCATTCTATACTAGTAGTTGTAGATTATTACAGCAGATACTATGAATACGAGATCTTGCAATCAACCACCACAGACAAGGTGATAGACAGTCTGGAGAACATTTTCAGTCGTCATGGGCTCCCGATCACCATCAGATCTGATTGTGGACCACAGTTCATATCTTCACAGTTCCAGGCATACACAGAGGACAACGGAATACAGCATGTGAAAACGACACCCAAGTGGGCACAAGCCAATGGTGAGGTGGAGAGACAAAATGCTTCACTGTTGAAGAGGATACGCATTGCACAGTCTGAGGGACTGGACTGGAAGAGAGAACTCAGAAGGTACGTTACAATCTACCGATCTATTGACCACTCCACAACTGGAAAGAGCCCAGCAGAGCTACTCTTCAAAAGGAAACTAAGAGGAAAGCTCCCCGACATAACAACACCACAAAGAGATCTCGAGACGAGAGACACAGATGCGGAAAGGAAGGGAAAATCAAAAATCTATGCTGACATCAAGAACAGAGCAAAACACTCGGATGTGACCGTTGGAGATCAGGTTCTACTGAAACAAGAGAAGGTGGACAAATTCTCCACTACATTCAACAAGACGCCACACAAGGTAATCAAGAAGGACGGTAACAATGTGGTTGTTAAATCACCAAGTGGCGCTACGTATTCTAGAAATACCACATTTGTGAGAAAGTACTACACTGAGGACATTGCTCCACAAACATCTGACAAAACACACATAACATGGACTGAGAAGGAGGAGCAAGGAAACAAACAGACTGCAGAGTCTCGAACTCAGACTCACTGTGAGGGGATCAGGACCGAGCCTCTCACACCCCAGCGGGAGAGACCCCACCGGCAGATTAAGCTGCCGCAGAAATTCACTGACTTTATCCTTAAGTGAGCTTCCCAGGGTTAAAGATGGAAAGTTGAGAATTGTAATGTTCACCTGTTCGTACTAACGTTAAGTAATGTGCCTCTCATTCAAAGCATAGGCTGTTTGATAGAGAAGAATATATAGATACATAAAAGGAAAAAGTTCTGTCAAGAATAAATATGTTCTGTGAAGATAAAGTTAGATAGGCGAGATGAAGGTGTTATGACTGTTTATGTGTAATACTCTGATGGGGAAATGTTTCCAGTTTATTGAGACAGAGTTAAGAGTTTAATTCCAAGTAAGGGGGGGATGTCATGTATTGATGAGGTCATTAACAGGAGATGACTGTGTGTATGTGAGAGTTCAACAGGCGGGGGCGCTATATGGAAGTATTGCAGAGCAGCAGTTCAATAAAGCTGGTCGTTCACGACAGAGCGGGTGTAACGGTTATTGATTCATGCACAGTCAGTATCGAACAATTCTAAACTGTTACTTCTGTTGAAATGCCAAATAATTGGTTTAATAGGTGGCTAAAGACACTTACCGCAGTCCGTCGACGTTAAGAAAATGGCGCCGTGAAAGATGCGGATCGGTTAGAAATGAGGTGGTGAGGTGGGCGGGGCTTTTCAGAGTACTTTTGACACCACCTGTTTAAACTCTGTGAATTTTCACCAACACTAGGGGGCATCTTACTCAAGATGTTGTTGAAACAACTCTGAAAGAGTCTATGGATTTTGACACTGCATATTTTACACTGGGGAATTTACTGTGTTCTTTGTCTCCCTGTCACTGAGCACAACACATTTTTTAACATATGGGAGCTGATAAGAGTGTGTGAATGGCCCCTATATCTGTTGGGAATCTTATCTGACGAATGCTCTAACAGCAACTGAAAAGTCTCCTGGGCGCCATACTATCTCAAACAAGAGACAGCATAGAGAAACTTGCACAGCAGTTGGACTTCTGCTTCTAGTTCAATACCTGCAGCCTTTGGATCTGAACCTAAGCCTGACTTATATTTTAAAAGTTTGATATGGATGAAAAAGCACCAAAAAAGGATGTCCGAAAACAGGACAAAGGACTAAAAGCTCAAAATGGACTCCAAACTATAGTTGTGCGTGAGTTTGAGCCCGCAGACAAACCAGAGGTCCAGCGGATCTTTTATGAAGGGCTGATGGAGATGGTACCAGACACCGCCTTCAGAGGCTTGAGACATCACCCTGAGAGTCTCCTGCTTTATGCTGCTATGACAGGTAAGATACTACATAAATGATTTTCAGCTTTGTGCAATGCAACACATTTTTTAGATCAGTGATTCCCAAAGTGTGGGCTGCAGCCCACTGGTGGGCTGGTGAAAGCCCTGCAGGTGGGCCCTGAGAGGTAATGAAAAATAAATAAATAAAACAACAATTTTTCGAGTTTGAAATTACCACAAAATATGTATAATTATTTTTAATCAGACCAAATCAGAGCCATAAAAATAAAGCCATGTGATTTAGCCATTTATCTGACCTACTGTTGTGAGACAGATGCTCCATCATATTTGGGGACCTGTCATATTAACAGCAGGCCTATGTTTTATCTCCTCATGTGCACATTTAGTCTCTTGTGTTGCTCAAAGTTGCGATTGAAGGTTTAGTTGGCCCACAGAATATTCTCAGATTTCTTAAAATCATGTGGCAATCATTAATAAATAATATAGTATATAAAATGCGATAGACCCTTAGTTTACTAATTTAATCAGAGTGTAACTGTGATTGTCTCTTACAAGCTGCGAAACAATAAATAACTCGTAACACACAATAATGATAAAATAATAGAAATGATAAAAGAATTAGTAAACAATTAATAGTCATCAATCATTTAATTGAATTTACCATTTATTAATGGTGTTATTGTTACCAACAGGACTTTTTTCTTTTTTGGTTATTAATTCTTGTGTTTTTCTATGTTGTTGTAATAAATAATGTTATATTCAAATGATTATTTTTACATTGTGTTGTATCGTTCTTTTGTGTTTTCACTGTGAACTCAACTTCATTCTGCAGTGATATAGAAAGTTTAGGTTTTTGATTTCACACATTAACACATCTGCTCATATCTTCCCTCTGGCAGTTATACTGTATGTTTTGTCATCACCATGTGTTGGTGGGTGATAGGACTCCTCCCTGCCATTGTGCTGTGTGGACGCTACTTCTACAGCAGACGTGTGATCCATGGTTATCTGCAGCATGCCATCAACAGAGACATGGGAGACATTGAAGGCTTTTATATGAAATCATCGGGTATAATTAATACATATATCTATATTAATTTAAATTTCAAGTGCAAGTATTGAAAATTGTCTGCTATTTCTAACTTGGTGCATATGGTAGACTTTAAGCACCTATGAAATTATTGCTTGATTAATTATAC
>JAJHUR010082552.1:0-33552 GCA_027495735.1 Lutjanus campechanus
GTTGAGTCAACGACAGTGCTGGAAGCACAATGAACAAAAATATGATTTTTAAAAATGGTAGCTGAAATAAAATGCTGCAAATACGTCCAACTCCCAAAGTTCCTGTACATTTGGAAAGTTGAGGAGTAAAATAATGTCCTGGAACTTAATTTAGACCCTGGTCCCTGCGCTGGAAATGCACTCCAAAAGTTCCTAGTCCTCAGGGGTAGTTTCTGCAGTGGAAACGTGGCTTGAATTATGCTGTTGTACCTTTTGATGGACCTGTGTTTTCATGTCACGGCTTTTGGAAACCAGAGAAACTGTATATTATGCTAATAGGAGGTTAATTTGAGGTAAAGTCTTTTTGTGTTAGAGCAGTCATTAATATACTGTATGGCCAGAACAATTTACATCCAAACAGTAGGTGAAACTTAACAATCATTATGCCATTTGGCTGAATCCAAAAAGGCTCAATTTAAGCCATACAGCAGGAGAGTTGAATGAATCATGGATGGGATGGAAGTGGAAACCAGCACTCGCTCTTGGCTCAAGCCCCTTCACAGCTAAAGGCCTTTTCATATTATCTGCCTCAGCGGTGCTAGTCAGCCCGGGTTTGTTTCTGACCTGACTAAAGAGCATTCAGTATTCAGTGCCGGGTTGGTACTGCTTTGTGTTGTTTTGTTTGCGTTGTCATGGCGATTTGACTAAGAGCTTGTATGTAGGTCTGCTTGGCATCTCGTGTTTTCCAGCAGCCTGATTGATGTAGTAAGAGACTGGGGTCAAACCATGACAACCGTGGGTCTACCTCTGTTCAAGTGGCTTTAATTGCGATGTTTGGCTTGGAGAAAAAAAAGAGTACTTGTTACTAGGTCCCCTCCATACTGCTGTAAGTTGTTCTGCTGTAATTCTCATATCTTCACCTCTTTGCTGGTTGAATAGTTTGTGCAAGGTGTTGCAGGTGTGCGAGTATAAAAAGAGAAAACTTCTCTTAACAATAAACCATACTTGGCCTCTGCTTGAGCTAGCCCAGCAGGTTTCTGTGTGCTGCACTGTCTTGTTCTCTGACAGATTCATCCCAGACATTCTGCAGGGTAAACGGTTTCTTTTTGATGAGCTTTACAGGTTGAATGCGTGCAGGGACCACAGTCCGGCCTCCTGACAGGGGAACATGATACCGTGTGATGAGCTTCAAAATGAAAGGGACAGAGGTGGGGTTGTTTGAGACACTTATCTATAGTCAGTGTATTACTTTCAGAAGGTGGCTGTTGGCAGGCCGCCAGTTTAGAGAAGCATTGGTGTAGGAAGCAAGGATTAACATTAAAACATTGTTTGGCCACCTCAATAAGCTCCACCTAAAAAAAATGTTTTTGATTTTTTGGATTTTTAAAAAAAATAACCAATATGAGTTTAAAGGTGCAGTGTGTAAGATTTAGTGAGATCCATTGACAAAATATGGCTTGGAAGGGGAGGGTGAGGCAAAATGTTAGATGCCACTAAATTCTACAAAGTTGTCCTTTGAGTGAAAATATTTTCACTGCTTTACCCTGCTGTCAGACTGCCTTTGCTGATGGGAACCGCCATTAAATAAGGCAAATGTCACTCTCTCTAAAGCCATCAGACTCTTTGCAACAGTAAGTTTTTTTATAAGTGGCACATTGCTTAGCTTCCTACACTGGTCCTCCTGCTGCTTCTCCAAACTGGGGACGTGTTGACTGCCTTCCCCTGTAAGGTACTGTAATACACTGGCTATGAATTAAGTACCTCATACAATTTCACTTCAAAAAAATCTCTTAAAGAGACATTTTAAACCCAGGGATCAGGTTCAGTTACACTGTCACTAATACATGGGAAGTAGAAGTCTGAGTCCACTTGATTAGAGTAAGTTAATCTACTTTAGCCGTGTGTGTTTGTGATGGCATAATGTTGGACCCAAGTCTTTTCCATATAAGGTGCTCTGTCTTAGTCTAGCCAACACAGACATGACATGCATCTCGTAGGCCTTCAGTCCACACCACAAGACACATCCTGTAACATGACTTCTCAAATGTGAAATGACCACAGCCTCTTCCTTACTCCATAATTTCACTGAAGGCAGGAATTTACACCAGCATGGGAGATGATTAGAATCCCACTAGTGCTGAGGTACTATCTTAAAGTTCCTCTCCTGGCATTGATTAAACCACAAAAACTTCATCTTTATTCATCAAAATTACATATTTAGAAGGTTTTTTTTCCATGGAAAAAAAAATCCCTTCATGCCTTAATATGGCTCACATGTAACTACACCTTTGCTTCATTTAGTGTGCGCGTATCTCCACCCTGTCCTCCGCTGCTTGCCTGTGTAACTCTTTACCCCAGCTCTTCTCATCGAACACTGTAAAACTAACTATTTTATGCTACACAGTGGCAAGTGGTAATAGTCAATCAAACTGGAAACTGCAGATCTGCACTTGATCTAATGTTGCTAATGCTATACTAGCAACCTACAGTATGAGGACAACCTTTATGATGACATGCTTTGTTTGTGAACAACCCCAAAGTCAAGTGAAGTTCTCTGCCAGAATTATTGTAATGAGTCAGCAGCTTAGCTATCTGATTAACTGTTTTAAATAATGTTTACCATAACTTTCTTTGTCAGCATTTATGAATCATCATGTAACTCAGGAGGCGAATGTTGTTTAACGTTATTTAGCACACTGCAGATTTGGTGGACAGAGTCAACAGATAAAACAGAACAGTGTCAAGCTCCAATATAAGTTTTGTGGCAAAACCCATCGATTTATAGGTAAAAAATTTCAAAACAGTTGTCTTAAAATGTAAACCCAAGTTTTCTGGAAGTTTGAGATCCAGTTTTTCTGAATGAACGACATTTCTCTTTTTTTTCCAGATCCTTTGTTAATGTATGAAGGCTCCCCATTTCTCCTTTTGCAACTTTGCAACCAAAAACAGAACACATCTCTGCCATTGTTCTGAAAGTAATGAAATTTAGCTTGCAAAATACTGATATGTAACTACACCTGGCCTCTGATAACACTTGTTTTGCCATAGCAGATATTTGAGACTGTCACTGGTACACTGCAGGTCCAAAGGGGAAATGCTCAGCAGTGGCTTTAACTATTTATTTCTCTCATCTAACTTGTAAAAAACACCACATGAACATAACAGGGTTAAAAACTTGATTGGAGAGGGTCTTTAAATGCTTTTCCTTATCTTAAATGTGTCTGGTTTTAATAGATGTACTGCAAATAGAAATACTGTCTTCTCCCCATGTGAAACTTCCAGTGTTTGACGTAAAACAGTAACTGTAAATCAGAAGTTTAAAAATACAGAATTGATCTGTTTAGTGAAGAATTCCAGCGTATTATAAATTTTGGCAGGAGCCTGTTCTATTGAACAGATCTTGGGAGAGGCACTGCATGACTCCAACCGTATCAACTTAACAAAGCTGCTTTCTCTCTAAACAGAATCTCTGTCTTGTTTTCACCAACATCTTACAGAATCCTTTGCTTTTGTTAATTTATTGACTTATTATGAATGAGTTGATTATTGAATAAACATCTAAATCCTTAGGATGAACCCTTTTTTTTATTAATTGCTTTTATGACTGTATTTCATTATGACTGTTTAACAGCTTGATTGAAAACACATGGAATCAATGGAGTGTTAATTTTTCTAGGCTTCTGCTCCACTTCTTGTGTTTTTATAGTTAGTCTGGTACAAAATCCCTCTGAATTTCTTTTCATCTCTGTACAATGAGGCGGGGATGGAGTTCTTCCACAGAGACATTTGAGGCAACAATAAATTAAGGGGCTTTTTAGCTGGTAATGTCATAATCTCCAGTGTACTATAGGATTCAAACAGACGGCTCTGCCAAGTACTGTGCTGTATTCTGCATTCTGTGTTGTAGGAGCGTGAGCACTTACATGTGTAGTGTGGAACAACCAGTCATTACCAGTGACTGCACACCAGTAAAATCAGCAGTGTGGAAAGGACCACAGCAGCCACACCATTATGTGGCTGGAATCCCATTCATGTAAACGCAGTTGGAAAGACACCTCATTCATTTGGACATGTCCTTAAAGGGATATTTCGGATTATTTCAAGTGGGGTTGTATGAGGTACTTATTGATAGTCAGTGTATTAACCACAATAGATATCAGTTGACATGCTCCCAGTTAGGAGAAGCAAAGAGGGGAACCAGCACGGAAACTAAACTGTGAACTGTTGTGGACAGGGTTAGTGGCAAAATATATTTAGCCACTTAAACAAAGGTCCACCTAAAGAAAATCAAGATCAGTTGAAAAGTACACTACATTTTTCATCATTTTACTTTGCAATCAGACAGCCTTTACTGACAGGAAACAGCCATTATATGAGCCAAATTTTACCTTGCAGAACACAGGAGTTGCTGGTCTACTGTTGTCTCAATTGGTTAGTTAGTTTGTGTTATTGTGTGACTTAAGTGAATCTGAACTTAACCTTGAAAAGACTGAAGTCACACAATAACACAAACTAACTAACAAACAGAAGCAGAGGTAGACCAGCAACTCCTCTCTTCTGTGAGGTAAAGCTAGTTATTTTGCCTATGGAGTTTGGTTGGTTTGGAAAGAGTGATACTTGGCTTATAACAGTGGTTTTTCATCAGCAAAGGCTGTCCGATGGCAAGTAAAGCGGTGAAAATATTCTTCTGTTAACTGGGTGTGAGTCAACCGCCATCTACTGTATCTAATTCACTTACTCAGGATAAGTACAGTATCTCCCCATTTCATATAATCCAAACTGTCACTTTGAGCTCTAACTCTAGTCAAGCTTTTACTCCTTAAATGAAACATTTTTAATACTGTGTGAAACTGCTTTGGATTTGACCTTGCAAGGTCTAAAATAGTAACTAGTGTTTTGCAAATTTTGATTAAGTGCGCAAATTACACACACATCCTGCTCTTTTGAGAGAGCCAGAGCAGCACAGCCAAAGTTCCACTTCGTTACTTATCTGCCCTCCATCACGAGTGCTTCAGACCTCTCTTGATTTATATTTATAGACTGCGGATGCCAGGGATTCTTACTGTAACATCTATTTGTTTTGTATCCATGTGAGAAAGACTGCGTTTGACTGAAAGAAGTTTGGATCTATAAAGCGCTCTCTGTTTGCCGCAGACTGAAGCATTAAACATTGTTAACCACATAAAAACACAGATTTTTCTGAGAATGTTACAACAGTCCTCTCTTCATGTCTTGAAATAGTGCGTGTTGAGGATTTACCATATATAGAGCTGTATGTTATTGTCTTATTTCACATCCTTACAAGGAGACTTCAGATCTCTTTTTCACCCACTCTCTTCCTCTCAAACAAACACAAACACCCAAAGACACGCAGAGGCAGAGCAGCGCAGGGGGGATTGAGAAAAGACAAATCATGTCCCATGGTTCATTCAACAGCCCTTCAGCAGCTTTTTCACTGCCGTTGACCTCTGGAGCTGTGTACGACAGAACCAGCAGATGCTTCTGAAGAGTGCTCACTCTCTGCATTGAAGAGAAATGAGTTGTTTTATTGAAAGCGAATGAGTCAGGACGGACTTGCTAAATGCCGGCAGGTGTGTCTGTGAGTCTGTGCTGCATGCTGAGCGAGCAAGTGAGTCAGTTTGAAGCTGCGTCCATGTGTGCGTAGCGAGTACCCTGCCCCTTTTGTGAGTAACACTTAGCTTGTGGCTGCTCTATAGGTTTCCATGACGTTGGTATGCATACATCAGCCTCAGCTATGCGCTCCACACTTCCCGCTACTGATCTACTTGATAATGACACGAGGAAAGCACAGCTCCAGAGAGAATGCGCCGGTCACTGCCACCACCACTGTCACTTCCTCATTCTTTCTCCCCCTCCCTCCCCCTCCCTCCCCCTATTTTATTATGAGGGTTAACACAATGGCACATTCTTCATGTCTCATTGGCTTCTTTTTAAAACTACGGAAAGCTCTTACGGAGTTACTTAACCCGCATTCTTTAGCAGCTGGGAGAGGGAATATCTTGTTTTGTGTTTATCGGTCTGAATCAGGGCTGGTTCATATAAACAACTGCATGAAAAGTGAAAGGTCTTTTGCATGCATTTAAATTTTGTGGGTTCATAGAAATTCATTGTGGATTTCTAGGTGGCAGTGGCAGAGCATTTAACTGCTTTCTGACATTTAAATACCAATTATGTGTTGCAAGAAAAATAATTACTATCAATTACCCACAATTGTTAAATGGTTAAAAAAAAGTCAAACATGTTTCCATGAGGGAACACGACTGCCCAGTTACAACTAAAACTGGGAATAGATACCAGTTATTGACTACCTTAGTTAAGAGTCTCAATCTCAAGGTGGTTTTGTTTTTTAATGTTAATTGCAATAAAGTTTAAAAAAAGTTTCTTTCCAGTCTCTTAACACATTCATAGACTCTACATATGTGTGTGTGCTTCCTATGTCCTTATTTTGTTTAAATGTTTGAGGCTTCAGGCACCGTGAGCGCTGTTTTGTCACGCCGTTAGTCGATGACATAAAGATATAATCATAACAAAGCCAGCATGAGATAATAAGTACACAGAGTTCATTTTCTTGTTCCCATGGTTGCAGCCAACACGGCCACACAGGTGTGTTACGAGTGCACTGAGTGATTGATGAGGCGTGTGCAGCCTTGTGTAATCACTGGTCGATCGCCACACCTGGTAGAGAGTCATCCCATCGTCATGGTTTTATTGCGTTACATCCTGTGTGTTAGATGCGAGTCTCAGCGTGGTGGAAAGGGATAAAAGATATGATAAATCACAAGAGTATGTAACACCACTCTCTGGAGTACAGACAGGTGGAGGGCTTTAAGGTTTTATGTCCTTGCTTGGATTCAAAGCTTCAAAATATTAGGTGTTTCGATTATTCATTAGATTAATATTTAATGAGCTTTTCCTCACTTTTCATTTGCTCTGTAAAATACACAAGTACACTTTATCCTTTTCACATATTACAGGTTTAATTTAAAATACAGTTTGAAATACAGCATGCACTTTGAAAACAAAGGCTTAGAACATAAAGAAAAAGATTTGTGTGATCAGACTCACATCGCTGATTAGGAGGCTGAAGATAGACAAGAGGTGGAGTCAAATACATTAAGATCATAAAGAGAAAACCTGCTACAGGGCACAGCAGAGTGCCTGGAGTGACTTGAAGCTTCTGAATGTCCTTAAACGACCCGGAATAAGTAATTGATGTGGCCCTTGTTAAAAATCTGAGGGGAGAACACAGGATTACAATTAACAGCGACTCTGTCTGATGTTTACTCCGACAGAGCTTGAGAGGATCAACAAGATAGAAATTGAGGGACTTAAATTTCCCAAATGCAGATTTGCAAAGCTTAAGAGGCATAATCACCACACCACGTGATGCTGCAACTGTTGACAGTGGTGCGCTTTATAAGTACAGCATCTAAATATATAATATTTAGATAATATGTGTAAATTAGAGTTTTCACTTTTTAAGTTTCACTATTTTTGTGAAATATTTCTAATAGTTATATTATGCATCAGAATGAGGGTGGTTTTAAAAATGAGTATGTAGCACATACTCAGTAGTCATGATTAAAACTCAAAGCAACACTTTGGTCATTTGGTAGCAATCATTGTGGAAATGTTTTGTCTTTTTTAAAGAGCAGATTGTTTTGGTGGATGCAGGCTCTGTCCTGTGGATGTTGGGATGTTGTGAAGAAAATAAGATGCCTATCTTATCTGACAAAAGTTACATAAGACAGGAAACGGAAAGGAGAGTACAATACTTGATAATTACAAGAAGTAAATCAACACACAACATTTTCTCTTGACTCGTATTACTTCCAAACTGCAGATACAAACCCTAAATTTCCTAATCTTAACACAGCACAATCTTTAAGCACAAAAGACAGAGTTGATCTAATAACAGGCTTTGTGAATATCCTTTTTTTTTTTTTTTTGGTTCAAATATGCCTGCAGTAAGCATCTTTAAAAAGTTTTTTGTTTGTGTCATTGCAGCTCACTGATGGAGGCAAGGCAGCCAAAGCCAAGATGAGTGTTGGAGACATCATTCTGTCCATTAATGGTATTTCTACAGACAGTATGAATCATCTCGAGGCCCAGAACAAGATTAAGGCCTGCACAGACCAACTCAGCCTCACTCTACAGAGGTAACATGCACACACAGCTCATGGGAACACACTGTAAAACATAATCTATGGATTTCCTAGCTCAGCAATAGAATGCACACTTTGTTGTTTTTGCCCTCCAGTGTGTACTTAAGCCTGTGTGAAGAAGAAGAGGAACAGAGTGTTACTGTATGAATTTGAAGCTGCTTTTCACGGGATACTGAACAGACAAACAGAAAGATCTTTTATCAGCATTAGGAAGCTTAATTGCCATATTTAGTTTATTTGTGCTGTATTCAATTTGCTTCATTATTTGAAACAGACTAACTTCTGTTGTGCTCATTTAAAACAGTTCAGTGTTTATGTCATAGCAGATGCTATGCTCCTGAGGTCATTAAAGGGACTGAATTAGCCTTGATGTTTCTTGCACAGTAGCATTGATTTTATCTACATTTTAATTAGGGGGCACCGGCCAGCGTGACATTGGATTTACAGTGAGTCTCTTGTGTTCTGAAAAGTTAGTTGTAAGAGAAAGAAATGGTACAGTTTACAGTGTAGCATCATATTGTAGACCATATCAAACACATTTAATACAAATTTATCTTAAAATCAAAAATATATTTTCCTCCTACCTGTAGTACTATTTATCCATCTAGATTGTTTTAGTGGGAGTTGCTGAGTTTTGGAGATATCAGCTGTAGAGATGTCTGCAGTCTCTCAAATATAATAAGACTAGATGGCACTCGACTGGTGGTGCTCAGAGTAGCAAAAAATACATTTAAAAAACTCAGCAGTAATGTCTCTTTACAGATATCATGAACCAGTTAGTCATGGTAATCTGCAGACCTTGTGAGCAGTTTCATATAGGAACTATTGTGTTTTTTACTGAACCACAGTGGCCAACTGCATCACTGTGCAGAAAGAAACATGCATCTACTCATGGATGAGAGGCACATGCTTGTACCAGCGTGGCATGTAGGGATGCGACTAACAGTTATTTCCTTTAATGATTAATCTGTCCACTATTTTTATGATCACTCATTTAGTCTAAAAATTCTGAAAAATGTTCATCATAATTTCCAAGAGACCAAAGTGATGTCTTCAAATTGCTCCTTTCATCCAAACAACGGTCTAAAACCCAAAGACTCAGGCAGCAAATACTCTGACATTTTTGGTTGAAGAATGACTGAGACGTTTTAATTGATTATCAAAATAGTTGGAACTAATTTTCTTTTGATCGACTAATCAATGAATCGACTAATTGTTGCAGCTATATTGGGATTAAAACATTAATGGCTTGCTTCTCAGCTGAACTGTGACGTTAGCACTACTGAGCTAGTTAGTGTGATGATACAGTTGGCAGGACGTAGTTCAGTAGAAAGAAAATAATTCCTGCATGAAACTGCATACAACAAAGTCTTTGGATTATCTTCAGTAACCAGGTGATGATAAATGAATAGCAGTGCAGGTAAGAGGAAAATTTTTGATATTGAGATGAATTATCCCTTTAAGAGAGTGCTTAGACGCAATTACACTGTGTGCCCACAATCCGAAACTTTGTCCTTGAAAATTTATGAACATGTAGACTTAAACACCTCACCACAAAGTGACTGTATTACATATTGTTGCCACACAGCACGCAACCTCTGAATTGTTATTACAGAGAAGTTCTTAAGTAATAGTTTACACATGTCCTTCCTGGTTGTGTAATGTAAGGCACAGAATCTGTAAGAGTCTTCAGATGAGTTTTGGTTTATACAACTGCTCCTCTGTTTCTCTCATTAGACAAAAGAAAGACCCTGGTATTCTGGGGCCCTTGTGTGTATTAAGGCTAGGAGCTTAGGTGCACTTTAAATGAAAGCCCCTTGTTCCTTAAAACATGCTTCAAAGAAAGGAAAACACGGATTCAACTGAGGTCCACCAAGAAAACGTTTCACTCCAAACAACTTTTATAGTCCGTTTACAAGAAGGCCAAAGCTTCACTCAGAGGGACACATCAAGCTGGTTTTGTCATACAAAGAAATAGCTCAAACTTAACACTACCTTTGACAGGCAGCGTCGAATGTTCACCCAGCTCTGACGGAATAACTTTTAATTTTATTTTACCTTGAAGAAGATGAATTTAAAAAAACAACTGATCCCAAAATGACTGATGATTTTTAGCCGAACACGTTCGCCAAACACGGTCCATTTTCTGACTGCAGCCAAGTGTAAAGAGGAGTAGCTTTAGTGTGAGACACAAATAAATGGAGGCGAAGCACGCACACTTCCCAAGCTGTAAAACATGTTGACAGAAAAACTCAAAGCCTGGTTTGCATGTCCTGTCATTCCATCACCACATCAAAGCAGAAAGGAGCCTCTGTGCTTTAATCGTGGGAAAATAGTCCTAAAATAGTCCTGTCTCACAGCTGCATGTAATCTACTGTGGGTAATGGATGCACAATGAAACTTCAAAACATTTTTGGCTTCTCAGTACATGTAAACTTTAACCAAAAAGCGTCAGCTAAACAACAAAGGTTTCCTCAATACAGATGATACATGATTGCTGTTTGCTTCATCTCTGGCTGTTTTTTTAGAAGATGGCTTGTGTGGTATTGATATTGCATGTCACAAAAAGAGGAATCTTAGAGCCACTTCACTGTTTATTATACAGTACATTGCTCTTTTTTTTATTGAATCCACTGGAATCCCAAATCGACGAAAAGCCTTCTAACTATATAATTTAAGGTCTTGTGTACATTGTACATTAGTGAGCATCTATGATGTATTATAAATTAGTTTTAATCCAAATTTGACATATTGTCTTTTAAACTTCTGGACACTTGGACATGGTTACTGTATCCTCAGACATTTATTATGAAAAGTAGGCAATTAATTCTGAGCCAACTCAAAAACAGGGGACTTGAGCTGTTATATCATTCCAATCTCGTTTGACAAAAACAGTAATTTTACCTTGCAACAGAGAAGTCTATGGTCTACCACTGACCCAAGTAACTGATTGAGACAGCGGTAGACCAGCAGCTCCCTTGTTCTGTGAGGTTTTGAAGAGAGTATAGATGGCAGCTTCAGTTCTCCATTAGAAAGGGCTGACTGATAGCAAAGTAAAGTAAAGTAGCATGAAGTAATATTATGTTTTTTTAGGTGGCTAAAATACGTATTGCTGCTCTCCCTGTACACAGGGCTGAGCTTCAGTACGGTTACTCCAGAAGGAGTTGTCAATCAAAACATGATCAGTCACACCTAGCAATGATCAAGAAATGCTCTAAACAGCAAAATGAGCTGCTTTTTGAACTAGGTTTTGTCATTATTATGATTTTTTTTCTGTAGATTTTTGTGGCTGCTTATGAAATGCTCAACTTTTCAAGCCAAACGTCCAGAGGCTCTAAATTAAAATGGGTAAAAATCTGTTTGTAAAGAAGGGTAGTCTCTGCTTGGATATTGAAGAAAATGGGTTTAGACAAGTCACACTGACGTCCTAACGGCCTGATGCTATTGTCAGCGAAAGTCCCTAGCTCAGCATTATGTACTATATGTAGCACTTTAAAAACACAATCTATCAAGAGGAATTCTGTCTGACATGAACCACTTTCTCCATCCATGTTCTCAGATTTGATTTATGGTCTTGATGATCACTGATAAGACTATTAGGGACATAATAACATTCCAAAAGTGCCAAGAGATGATTAATGTGACCACAGTTTAGTACCAGTGCGTCACTTTGTCATAGTTCACATTCTGTGGGTACCATTTTAAAAAGACACTTGTGCGTCCAGATCTCCATGGTGCGGGTGTATTAAAGTGGCAGCGTACGAGCTACTACAGCTCTACATGTATTTACCTTTATAGCCTTTACTTTTATTAAAAAGCATTCTTAAATGAAACATTTATAGGCTTTCCACATGAGCGTGCTTAGCTGTACACACTGATCTCACTATCGAGAACTAGATAATGAAGTATAAACTGAAATCACACATTAAATAATATTTAATGCGAACTCTGAAGCCTGAAAAGAGGTAACACTGCCAGCTGTACCTCGTGTACATAAGGGCGCAGGTCAGAGCCACTGTCTCTATTTTGATTGCAGTTAATGCTTATTACGGGATCTTTTACTATGAGCAGAGAGAAGGAGAAATCAGGTTGATTTTAGAGCCACTTCTCCATTCTAAAAATTCCATTTCCATTGACTGACCCGGCACTGCAGAGGGTTTTTTTCACCAGGCAAAAGACCATTGGGCTTATTAAATATTGGGAGGGCATAAACAAAAATTGCTGTGTTTATGTGTGAAATATTTCAAAAATGAAGTTAGCTTCTATTGAATATATATTTTCAATAGCACAATAACAATAATTTATTGGTAGGGGACAACTTCAGAAGTTGGGGTGGACATGTTCCCACCGTTTCGCCCAGGATCTGCGTCAGAGTGTACATAGAAGAGAAGTGATTATAAAATGACTGTCACACACTGACACATTTCATATTTCCAATAGCCTGAAATGTTATAATGTACAAAAAAAAGCATCTAATTAACACAATTTAAGTATTACGTGTCATGCAGTGTTTCTGTATATTGTCTGGCCAAAAAGGCACTCATGGCCATTGATGCCAATATGTTTATTTCCATGTTGCTAGGTGAAGGGAAACTTGTTTTCATCAGGGAGGAAATAGACTTGGGGTTTGAAAGTACTCTGTCGCTCCACTGTACAGTAAATAACAGAACTGTCAAGATGAGTCTGGATGAGCGAAGAGCTGTTTTGTGTTTTGTGACAGAGGGAGAAACCAGATTTCCCTTTCCAAGACTGTGGTCTCAGGAAAAGATGTCAAAACTGTGTTCGACAACACTCGCTAACTTCAGATAATAAAGTACTTTTCCAATCTTCCATCCTTTTGATTTGTGCTTGCAGTTGATACAACCAGCAGTAATCAGAGAATTTTACGGGTACTTTTTGTTCCACTAACACAGGGATCTTGTTGCTGAGCAGCTAACAGCCAGTTGCACCAGGCAGCCGTGGGAAGTGTCCTTAGGAAAGTATGATAATTGATGTTTATTTATTGTCATTGAAATATGCAGCACAGTGCAATGAAACACCGCTCCCCAGAGGTTGTGGCTGCCTGCACCTGGTTCCAAAACCTCAATGATAATACAGATCAGCACTGCTCGCTCCACGATCCAACCATTTTCTGATGTTTTACACATGGATTCGTGTCAGCTCCCGCAGTGCAGGAGTGTTTCAGATTTTTGTGTAATTTCCACTTTGTGTGCTTATTTGTGTACCTAGAACACACACTGTTTCTGGGGGAATAGGACAGTGTGAAGCTTTTGGAAGGTGTTAAGTTTTCTCAAATTTAAATATGTTCTCAAGATAAACAATAGAAATACTTAGACTTTTAAAACACCATCTTCCCCTTATATAAAACCTCTTTTCTTCTAACTTTATATTTGCTTTACCAAAATTACAACCTTGTTTTAAATATACCTATTGGACTGGCCCACTCATGCAGTGCTTTAGCTCTAGTATGAGATAAAGATGAGGGTTTTTTGCCTGCAGGCCACTTACTGTAGCTAAACAGTCAGCCAGGCTGCTGTGGGTTCAATCTATAGATATGTGCATACATGGCCAATGTACACCCAACAAGTCTTATGGAATCATTATAGCAGGGTGAAATAGAGGACAATCCAATGCAGCTCAGAGCCCCCACTGACTCCTGGCTGCCTTAGCCAGATGTGGTGTGGTGGTCGGAAGAAAAGTAGGAAAAGGATGGGGGCTTGTTATTGCATCGCTTGGACCTGCATTAAAAAAGATGCAGTAACTATAACTGTAGTTTATTCTGTTGTGGTCACTGTGTCCAGAGATCTGACCTCAAGGAGAGCCCCTTCATTCCATTACTTGTATTTTTTTTCTCCAGTCTGGTCTCGATGCGGGTTGGATTGCTAAATGCAATTACATGCAAATCTAAATAATTTTTGTTTAGTCCTGTGGCTAACCTTTATGCCACTATCTGCTTGCCAAGACGAGCACACATGGCCAGAGAGAGAGAGAGAGTTATCACTCACACAGTGAAGCACAGGGCACATGGAAATAAATGGTATGAACGCGTCCTTCCACCTCTATGATGCATGTGACTGCTGATATGAACAAGTGCACAGCATTCCTGCTTAACACGCGTGCAGACACATCAGACACGGGCAATAGCTATGTTAGTGAAGTGCTCAGGCAACTGACAGCAGCAACAGGCTGTCCGGTTACACGTTTATAAGCTTAAACTCTGGAAATAGCAGTCACGTTTCTGTCATTGTTTTGACCCTTCCTAACTCACGGCCCTCTTTGAACCTCCTTTCCTGCAAGCAAACTGAAAGAGTTTTTCAAACTTTCTCTTTTTAAGTTTCCTTACTTTTCTGTTCCCCGTACTTGGATAAATTGTGCTAGGCTTGTCTATGTTGAAAAGAAAACCATATTTTGTAGATGGTTAAAAGATGTTGCTGGTGGACCTGTAAAAGCGACATATATGTAGCCACAGCTTAAGTTAGCAAATGTTAAATCAAGCACAAATTCGCAATAGCTGTGAACAGCTGTGTATGTTCAAGCATACATCCATGTGTGATTTCACTGACACACACTACCACTTGACCTCCGTGGCTAAAGTATAAGGAGTGAGACTATGTCACACCAATGGAAAAAGGCAGTCTATGCCAAGTCCAATGGCGCATGTCGCAAGGCTCTATGACAAATGGTTCACGGGTTATGAAAGGGAGCATGACTAGAATAAAGGCTAACCATCACCAATGAAAAAGGAACTCTGATTAGATCAGTGATGCCTCCCACAGAGTCTATGACTAACTGTTCATGAGTTTGGCCATGGAATGTGAATCCGTTTAAAATTTACAGACCACTCCCACTGCCACGCCCCTTTTTCCCCAGTTGTCTTGAACAGTTGATCTGCTCTCCTTTGGCTCATGACCAACGTTTTCACAAAATCTTGCGTGAGTCTGTGAATCCATATGGAAGCCTTTTTGCGATAGACCACTCCCATTGCCATGCCCTCTTGGCCCCCTTTGCAAACACACCTTTTCACACACACACACACACACACACACACACACACACACACACACACACACACACACACACTTTACCTCACTGCCAAATTTCATCCTCCATGCATGAAAACTGTGACCATCAAAGGCAGGGGAATTTTTGTGGACTGACCAATGGAGCAACCTATCAAGACTGCTGCTGATCACAGCTAAAAACAGCAGCTAATCAGTTAGCTACTAGCTACTACTCTAGTAGTTTTTGTTCCTAAACTTACCCAAGTAGCCTTTTGTGCCAAAACCTAATGAAGCTGCAACTAACAACTGAAAATAATTATAATGATAATAATACAAAAGAAATTAATACATCAACTAAGTCTAAAAAAGTGACATTAAGCGCTACTATGCTGAATCAAGTGCATGTGCAAGAGTTTTGACACGACCAATTGTTAGCTATCTAGTTACATTTCATAGCTAATGTTAGCAAAATGGTGTTAGCAAAATGCTAGCTAAGTAGTTAGCTGATCTACATCAGTCATTAGCTGGCTTCTTAGATAGGGATTTGCTAAAATTAGCTATCAAATGTAACTAGATGTCAAGTTTACAGGTCCCCTGGTAACATCTTTTAACCACATTCAAAATTTTGTTTTATTTTTTCAACATAGATGAGTCTGGTACATAGTGTAAGTACAGGAGTGGGTTAGGAGAAAGGTGACCGTGGTTCCAAGCTTGTTCAACTGCAGAAAGCAGAAAGGGGTGCTTGTTTGCACTGTCACAATTTTAAGTCTCCTTCTCCCTTAAAACGTTCTGCTGTGACTGTTTTTAAAGAAATGTCCTTGTGGGTTGTGTTCAAAAGCAAAAAAATCTCTCTTCCAAGATGCTCATTCTTGGTGAAATATGAGGGAGCACTGAGAAGAGGAACACGGAGAGGCAGGAGGAGAGGCCATGTGCCAGACACACGCTGCGAGTTTTGCCACTGAGCGGATAGGCTGGCTGCACAGAAAAACAGAAATACAGAAAGAAAAGTTATTTTCCACAGCCGCTAATTCCACCTCTCTCTGTTGGAGTTTTTGTTTTGCTTTCCTATGTCTGTTTCTCTTTGTTTTCCTTCTGCTCCATGCTTTGGTTCAGATTTTCATGCAGCGGTAAATCTGAGAAAACAGATTGTGTTTGCCAGGACTCCCACAGAGTTTTAACATTCATCACACAAGTTAAATATAAGAGGGCAGATCCTGTTCAACAAGGTCTTGGAATAATGTGACCTGTGTATGACATAAATAGCATGTGTGAATCTTTGTCCTCCCACATATCATATAATAGATGTACAAAGTCCTGACTCCAGCCCAAGGAAGAAATCTATGTCGAGAGAATAAAGCAAAAGATAGATGATTGGAGGTTTATCTTTAAGGGTTATCTCATAAGATCAGTAAAGATGTTTTCTGCAACTTTTCCAAAATCTGTAGTTTCCTGGTTCAGAGGCTGCGTGTGAAAGTGAAGTGAAAACAACGCAGGGAAAATGAAAGGCTGCACTTATTTCTGCAATTTCCTTACATGTTAAAAGACGGATATGTGAGTCTGTAAGATGTGTGTATGTGGTGAGAAAGCTGTGTCTATTAGCCTCTCCATCATTCAGTCAAATGCCATATGCCAGACTGTTTCTCTTGGCCCTCAAAGAGACACGGGCAGGGTGGAAATGCGTCAGCCTGCTTTGCCCTCAGGCTTATTCCTCCGGTTGGCCTCCTCATTCTCTTATTCTGGAGCTGTGTGTGTAAATGTGTGACAGAGTGGATGCACAGACAAGTCTAAGTTGACGAAAACCAAACTTTTTTCTTCCAAGGACATTTTTGCTGTCAAGATCATCTGTTTTTCCATATCTAGCACTTAATTATTTGCTTTTTTTTAAGGGATATCGTTTATAAATACGGTCCATGAATAAATATCAGCGTCTGTAATCTAATAAAACAAGCCATCCTGATTAGATTACAAGGAACCAACTGAAGTGTGCTCTGGGCTGCTGAGCAAAGCCATGACTTTATCTTCAACAGGGGCTGGATTTCTCTATATTATGGGCACATGCAGTAGCACAAACTGTGATGCTTTGACATACAATAACTGCAACTTAAACACAAGATAAATTGCAACTATAAATATTTCCAGGATCAGAAATGTTGCTGCTTTACAACTTTTTTATTTATGGATATGTTAATTCTCTTAGCATTAGAGAAAACCCTTAAAATATCACTTTGATATACTCATTCAGATGCAGGAGATGGAACACACATGTCAAATATGGACATAGATGGACTGTAGTAACACATAAAAAAGACAAATTCCTCACATTCATCTATTTATAATGAAATAGAATTACTGCCTCATGGTTGTATGCTTGCGCCAAACAATCAAGTTCCAGTTTACATCCCTTTCTGTCTAGACTGACTCGTAATATATTTAGTGAGGAAATTTATTAAAAGGAATTTAGTGTATTTTTTGACAGAGTGGAAATTATTGCTTTACATGTGTGATTCCATTGAATAATTTCCAGTTAGAAACATCTTGTCCTCACTAAGAGACTAGTTTCACAGAGGACTACAGAGGACTAATAGAGAACTGAACATTATGATGTCACAGTGAAATTGACCTTTGACCTTTTGAATATAAAATGTAATCACGTCATCATTTTATTCTATTAGACATTTGTGTGAAATTCAGATTATGAACTCTAGACTATGAACAGCCAAAAACATGTTCTGTGAGGTTGCTGTGACCTTGACCTTTGAACTCCAAATTCTAAATTGGTTCATCCTTGAGTCCAAGTGGACATTTGTGCCAAAGTTGAAGAAATTCCATCAAAGTGTTCTTGAGATATCACATTTAAGAGAACAGGATGGATGAACGGACAGCCTAAAAACATAATGTCTTCAGACACAACTATCACCAGCGTGGAAGCATAAAAATACTGAACTAGAAGAGTGACTCAGCAGACTTTTGCCAGGCAACCCAAAAAGAATATTTGGATGTAACCCCTTAGTACCTGTAATGGATTACAACTAGTTACTCCCCAACATTGCTCCCCAATATACGACTCATCGCTCGAACGGACCAGGATTATACCTGGCAGAGATAATGTGCTTTCCGAATTCTAGTTTAATCCAAATGATTCATATAATAAGTTTTAGTAGGTGTCATGTATTTCTGCCATTCAAATCACATTCCAGGTCCTATGCAGCCATTGCTTTTTTCATTGAGCATTTAGCTCATGGAATAATAATAATACAGAAATTATTACAGATTTCAGATTGCTAGTGCACAACGCAGGGATCCAGTTTTCTTTTTCTTTTGTTTTTATAAAACGTTTCTTCTGACCTCACACAGATAATTTACTGCAGTTATACTATTCAAAGTCTTTGAACAGAAGCCATCACCAGAGTGAAAAGTTGGCCTATTCAGATAGTTGTGCACCAAAAAGATGTCTTTCAGCAGAATGACAAACCAGTTGGTGTCATGATACGATCCAGTTACACTGAGATTAACCATGTACTTGTACACTTGGCCACCATAACGTAAATATATGCCTGTGTGGTCACACACTCGCCTGGTGTTTGTCTCTTTGTCATAGCAGAACAAAAGCAGGTCCGACGAGGCAGGGAGCAGGACAGCACAGAGGGGCTGAGCTGAGCAGATGTTCACAGGACCACCCGAGCAAGTGTTTGTTCAGTTTGCTCTGGGAAAAGACAGATAGAGACTAGTGAATCCGCCCAGCCGCCTCACTCTCAGCCACTGATGGCAGATATACACTGCTTCATTGTAGACTGGGCCCTATTTGTAATGGAATGTGCTGTTTGATCTTTAGACCTTTACCCGTTTTCCTTGGCACAACTGGCTGTTTCTCCATAAGCAAGTCCAATAATACAAGTACATTGGAAAATAAGCATACTCTATATTAACTGCTAAGTGGAAACCGTAAATGCAAGTATGGGCACAGATGACATCAACATCTGGTTGGAGGGTGGGGCTCTTTAATGACCCGCTGCCAGGCTCAGTTGTTGCGCCTCTGCTCAGTCAGAGAGGAAATACGTGAGTGCTTGTTGACTGTTTTCCTAATATGGCAGAGTAAGAAGGGACGTCAGTGGACATACCGGAGCTCCTGGTCCGGAACAAGCCTTGCTGACTCACTGTCTCTTTTTTTGTCTTTTATGAGAAATCAGGGACACATTGTCTGCATGTCCGGACCAAATATAGGACACATTGTTAATGACAGAATCAGTCTGAGTTTGACTTTTAACTTTTTATCACTGATAAAATCCTTTAAAAGCACAAAAACTACCTCAGGAAACTTTCATATTGTGTACATTTTGGAGGCTTCTGTGGACAAAGGTGGTTGTGTTTCTTCCACCAAAACCACAAAATATAACATCAAACATAAAGTTATCTAAATAAAAATTTCCTTTTGCCTCTTTTTAACTGGCTAACAAACTACTCACTGTAACTTTGCCAGGGAAAATTTAAACACTGGCTTGTTCAAGGAGAATCCCAGTGGCAGGTATTAAGAATAATTATATAGAAACAGTCTTTTTGCAGATGGTCTCATTTGCCTATCAAGGTTGAACTCCTGAAGAAAACTCCTTGTAGTTGTTTTAAGTTACATGACAGAGTGACTTCACTGACTTCACTGTGCCTTGTGTAACATAAAGGGTCCATCCTAACATATGTTTTTTTTATTTTGATACTGGGGTAGAGCATGCTTGCAAGTATTTATAATAAAACAATAGAAGGGGATGATTGGTTTGTTGGATGCTTGCCGGTTTCTGTCCACAACATCTCAAGAGAAGAGACAAACAGACCACCCTCCCTTCCCATAGGTGATAAAACTTTGGCAGCTGCTTCAATCATAAGTGTAAATCAGATGTCCGCCACACTTCAACACCAGACTGCAAGTGGACACACACCCTAAAGTACAGTGTGTTCACACATACTGGTGGTTTTGCATGTTTTAACACCTTAACGACAAATTGCGTATAATTATTTTAAACCGTTTTCCAAAGCAGAGCATTTTGAACATTTCCCACTTTCCAGGCTGCCACTTGTTTCCATTTATTTCAGTGTGTAATAAAAGCCCATTTCCAGAGCTTGAACCTTGCCTCAGATAGGTAATCCATCACTGGAAACATTTAGGTGCCTTTATTCAATTATTATTTTTTTTTTTTTCAAATTGACCTCATGTTATTACAACACAGTAATGCAGTTTCATTTTAAAAATTCCTTGAGGATTATGTGACATCCAAGATGCAATCATATGTCTCTGACAATAAATAGAAGTAACAATAAAGGAATAACATAAATGATTTTCCTAAAAAATAATATATAGACTCATCACTTATGACCCACTAAAAGAGTGTGGTGGTGTCTGTGTCTACAGAAACCTTCCCCTCTTCCTGCCTGTATTTTCTTATTTTCTCATATTTTGTTGTATCGGGATGTTTTTGGGCTTCAGCACACGGGTTGTGAGGTCGGGACTCTATAAGAACGTAGCGCGCAACGGATACAGAGAGAGATGTACACACATACACAGACAAATTAAACTTTATTGCAAAATTATTAATGGCTGAGGAAAAGATGTTGTCTGTGCAGTGTTTTTATAATGTTCTTTCTGTCTTCACAGACCCTCAAGTGCCCCTAAAGATGGTGTGCCTAAGGTTTGTAGTAAAATATTCATATAAAAAGTGTATAAAGTTGTTTATAAATTATATACTAGTCTATTAAAAGTGAGCTTGCTTATTGTGCCCTTCTGAGATTATGTCAGAACACAGATTGGCTTGGCATGCTTAACTGACCTGAGAGGCCACATTTTAAACTTGTATGGCACAGGCATGACTTCCATTCATGCAGCAGTCTGAAAACACCGTTGATTTGTATGTGATTGTTGTGCAGTGTTTTGGGGAATGCTGGTTTACATGCATGAGTTGTTTTGAAGATTTTTTTTTTTTTGTGTGCATGCTGTGTGTCTCCACCTTCATCCAGGACGAACCTCAAGAAATCATTAAGCCTGTCCCAATCACTCACCCCGCCCCAAGCACCACATACACCAAGCCAGCGAGTCAGCTCAATCCTGCATCCAACAAGACAGCCCGGCCTTTTGGTGGGGGCAGCGGTGTGGTCACAGCTTCTTCCACCCCGGATGCCCCCAAAGTAGCCACCATTCCCTCCGCATCATCTGCTTTCACGCCAGCTGCCCCTTCTCAACCACCACAGCCTCCGTTTCCGCTGAGGTCGAGCCCCGCTGCCCCAGATTCAGCTCCCAAGCCCAGCCCTGGTCGCACCGCCTTCACCTCCCCATATTCCTCTTCCTCCTCATCTAACTCCTCCTCTCCAGCTAGAGTGACAGCCCCATCCTCCAATCCTAATGTCCCGCAGCCCTCAGTCTATAACACGCCTATCAAGCTCTATTCCAACACCAATGCTTGTGAGGTGGCTATGGGACAGAGACGAGGTCTGTTGGAGAGCCAGGGGCTTTCAGAGCACTTCAATGGGTAGGTACATCCATCAAACCCAGTTAGCATATGTTTTCTCTTACACTGTTCCTTTTTAGTCTGAAGGGTAAAACTTAAGTCACATTTATACACTCTTAGAAATATGGGCGCCAAAAGAGTTCCTCCTCAAGAGCTGAGGTTCTAACCAGAACCATTTTCTCTTGAAGAACCCTTTTTTGAAGAAAGGGTGGGGGGGTCAAGGTACAATCATTTATGTTCTAGTTAGAATTCTCTGAAAGGGTTCCAAGTGGAACCTCTATAAAAGGTTCTACCAGGAACCAAAAAGGATGCTCCCATGGAGACAAACTGAAGAACCTCTCGTGGTTCTACAGTAGTTGGCACCTTTATTTCTAAGGGTGTATACACATATGGAACAACCTCACTATTTATCTTGGTCTGAGCACAAAATATCATAGAATGATTTAGTAATATACACACATTTTGTCAGGTCCAGAAGGAGTTGTGGTCTCAGAGGCCACAGATTAGTGGATGCTTTTGCTTTGCAGTCTCACTGAAGGAATATATTAGAGAAAATGAAATTCCATTCTGCTCTTCTTATATTACCTCATGCCTTATTTCTCCCCAAAATATGTGTCTCATTTGAAAAGCTAACACTGGAACAGCCCATCACCTATGTTTTCACACAGCTGCATACAAGGGAAAGCAGAGGCATGCCGCACATCTTGTTTAAATCTTCCACAGGGCAACTGGAAAGCAGTCTAGACAACATGCTAACCGATGCTACTGCCTGCCTATCTATAATTGACAGTGGGCTTCGCAGCCCTGCCAAACACACGGTCTGCCCAACAGGCACTGCTGGTGTAACACTTGTTTCTAATTAGCCAGAGTCCTGGCAGCTCCCTGCTTCTAGAGACCGGGGACAGACCTAACTTTGGCTGGACTGGGCTTCATCAGCAGGGTCTGGCTCACTGGTGGGGTTACAGTAGATGGAGCTAGGTTTAAGTGATTTGCCACTCTTTCTCTGTCACCTGAAAAAATAGGTCAGAGAAATCTGTTTTTATTGGCTTTAAGTGAATAAGCAGCCTTACACTTAAATACATCTGGGAAGCCTGCCTTTATCTAAAATGGTCTGGTCAGGGATGTTTTATAAAATTAAGAGTGCGAGTGTCATGAGGCACAATACTACTGTGAGGCTGTTCATACCTGGTCCTAACATATATCATGGGGGATCCAATCACAAGTGGACAGTTTTAAGTATGTCAGTTCACACCTGACATTACAGTGCTTCACTAGATGAGTCTTGAGTGACCAGTTGTGATAGTATCTCACTGCTGCGCTCTAGATGTAAATAAACACACAGCAATAGAGATGCTCTGTGGTGTGCTGGGATTTTACACCTGAACTATGCTTAGAATGCTCACTTTTACTTTTTTTCTGTGTGCAGATCTGATGTTTTCATATCAAAGGTGACGAAAAAAGACATAAATGACAGAGACAGAGCAGAGTTATTATATTTCTGTATTTTTCATTATTTTTTATTTTGATTTTGTTTTTAACATTTGTTTTCAATTCAGTTTAGTTTCAGTTAATTTCCAGACTGGGTTTGCAAGTTTCAATTCAGTTTTATTGTTTGAATGTTTTTTTGTTTTTGTTTTTGTTTTTAGTTTCAGCATTAGCTTTTTATCATGCTATGGTGGGTGGTCAGGGACAAGATTTAAGAAGTTAAGTATGGGTACTACAATACAAACACAACTCCTTATGAAGGCAATTGACCCTCAGTCATGTAGACATCCCAATACCTCCTCATGCTTATTTTGTGGAATATATTATTTGACCAAATTAATGAAGACTAGAACTAAAGTCTAGTGTATATTTTTAATTCATAACTTAATATGTTTTTTTTCACACCTAGTTTAAGTTTTTAGTTTAGTTTTAGTAAACTATAATGACCTTGAGTCAGAGAAAGTGTTCGTCCCAGCACATCACAGAGCGTCTCTCCTGCTCTTCACTTTAACACAATTCTTTTAAAAAGTAAAGAAACATCTTAATGTGTTGCATTCAATGATGAATGTACAAGAAGGCACGAATAATTAAGAATACACCATGGCGGCTCCATATAGTTGTTCTTTCTACCTGGCAACCGAACAGTAAAAGCCAACATAATGGCACAAGCAGACACAACGCTTTTTACTCAAAGAAAGAATTGACATTTGCCAAATTTACAAGAAGACTCACGTTATTAAGAAATTGTCACAGACAGCGCATCACAAAGTTTATAAAGTTTCTTCTGACTCAACAACTTTTAAAATTCCACAGTTTTTTAAGGGAGTCTGGAGATATTGTGGTCACTAGTGTGTTCATAAACATCTGCTGCTTATCCTGGCAGGTAAGAGAGCTCAAACATATCATTTATGTTACAGTGAACCGAATGATGTACTTACAGGATGCCAGTTGAGAAGGCAGTCCTTCATTGTGGCGCAGGACACATTTCGTACACACTGCTGAAAGAATGTGGTTATATGTGAACCAGACAACCTCTGAATGTGCTCTGAGTGAAAAGCTCTCAATGTGTCCTCAATGCATCCTAGTTGCATTCACACCTGTACTTAGAGCTGTCCACTTGTGATCAGATGACCCAGGACGCATGACACAGGCTCTGTGTCATCTTTTCAATCTTTCTGTCGCCTGAAATCTATTATCCTGTTATTATTTATTGCAATCATGTGTGTGTTTGTGTACGACCTGCATGCTTTGTTTGAGGTTTCTGTGGTTTGCCATTATGCACATTCTCTCAGAAGGGCCTCTCACTAAAAGGACTGTGGTATATTTCTCAAACTGCTCTATTCATGCTCCTTCTTGTCTTCAATCCTATTCCATTTAACCCCATCTTTTGCCCACAGGCGGAGGAAGAAACAGATACCAAGTTAGTGCTGCGAATGATAATATATCTGCTGCAGTAGCTTTCTAACCATATGGAATGTGATTATAGCCTTCCCATTTCTCTGGTTTATGATTACCAAAGGCATGCTTGCACCTCTTTGAGCTAACCCTTACAAACCTCACATTCACTCCACTCATCCACTTACAGCACATGCTCATTACAAGGTCCGAACAAACTGCAAAACCCTCCGTAAATAATCCATCTCTGACACACCACAGGACGCCCAGTGGGGGTCAACTCATACTGGTCATTCATTTTCTCAGAGGCATCAGGCTTTGTGTTGGCTAATACTGCATTTACACCCAGTGCAGGCAGGCCTGTCAGCGCTCAAGGCTGCTGAAGTCACCCTGCTCTGCATCTGTCTAGCTCCATCTGCTACTGTTGTCAGCGTGTTTACTCAAGGCCAGACAAATCACTGCCAACTACATATATATTCTGCGTTGGCTAAGAATAGCCTGACTTGTGCTGTCTTTGATCATCCTTCACCTCAACTCACCTGTCACGCACAGAAACAAACTTGCAGAGTAAAAATTACAAATACTTGGACCTGTGACATTTAATTGACTCACAGTTTGTGAGAGCACTTGAACTAAACAGAGCATGAAAACACTTAACATAAATATTATTGCAGTCTAGAGTACCATCAAATTATTTTAGGAAGAGAAGCTGATAGTTTATTTTCACAGCACATTACTCCCACCTTGTGGTGAGATATGGTCACTGTCATTTTAAAACACTCACTGTTGCAAGTTTACTGTTACTGTTAATATGCAGTCAGTGTGTTTAATATAATCATTTTAGTGTGGTAAATCTAATTCCTCTGCACTCTTTCACTTTACTTTTCACCCTTTAGACATCTTTATTATTTTTAAGGAAGTTGAAGTAATGTAGTTTTATTACCTTGCTGACTTCTATTTTGTGGTTTTCTTCTCTAATAGTGAGCCTCAGAGAAGTCTTAAGTAAGTATAGGTCAGAACAGTTTCTTCACTTTCCCATATAAACAGTGTAGTGTCATACAGTATACTTACTTAGCATTTAATTTGATTTTTGAATTTGTGACTGTTTCTGCCTTTTTCTTCACTACTGTCTCATCTGCAGAACTCCACCTCCAACTAGACCTAGGAGGTAATTGTGAAATCTAACAGCAGTTAGCTCATACTGTGAGACATGTATCTACAAGCTGCACACTTGATTGAATGTGGAGCACCCATAATACAGTATATATGTGTGTTATGTGGGTCTGTTTTTAATGAGCTTGCGTGTGTGTACCTGGAATACCTGTAACATCCTTTATCCTGTGCTAGAGGTTCTGTTACACCGAACAGTTAATATTAAACAGTCTAAACAGATGTTTGTAATTGAAGACAGAGATGTTTTCCATGTCTGTAATATCATTTCTTCGCTGACCTGACTGTACAGGAAACCTGATGTGGAGCCCGAGAATCACGCGTCCCCGCTGAGTGAAGCCAGCAAGAAGCGTCTGATTGAGGACACAGAGGACTGGCACCCAAGAACCGGCACCTCCCAGTCGCGCTCCTTCCGTATCCTGGCCCAGCTCACGGGCACTGAAAATGGTGTGTACCCGCCTCAGTGTACTTCAGTCACAGTCAGTGTTTTACCTACAGGAGATGGCAGTTGGCACACCCCCAGTTTGGAGAAGCAGGAAGGGTTACCAGCACAGGGTCAGTAGCAAAACATATTTTAACGACTTAAAGAAGGTCCACCCAAAAAAAAAACATGAAGTTAAGTGTGCGCTATTTAAAATATTTTCACCACTTAACCTTGCTGTCAGACTGCCTTTTCCAACAGGAAACCACCATTATGTAAGCCAAATATCACTCTCTCCAAAGCAACCAAACTCCTAAAGGAAAAATAGTAATTTTACCTTGCAGAGCACGGGTGTTGATGGACTACTGCTGCCTCGTTCGGTTAGTTTGTTTGTGTTACTGTGTGACTTCAGTGTTAGAAAAGTTCAAATTCACTGATTCACACAATAACACAAACAAACTAATCGGCCATGGCAGCGGTAGTCCAGCAAACCCCTATGTTCTGCAAGGTAAAATTGCTGTTTTTCTTTAAGGAGTGGTGGCTTCAGAGAAAGTGATATTTGGTTAACGGTGGTTACCCATCAGAAAAGGCGGTTTGATGGTAAAGTAAAGCAGAGAAAATATTCTTAATATAGCGTACACTTAAACTGATTGATCTTTTTGGGGTTGGCACTTTTTTAGGGGGCCAAAATACCTTGTGTTGCTGACCCTGTCCACAGCAGTACATTGCCTAGCTTCCATCCTTGTATTCCTCTCTGCTTCTCCAAACTGGAGGCACCATCTACTGTAGCTAATACACTGACTATCAATAGTAATGCATTGCAACATAACTTCGTTTGAAGCTCTCATAAAACTTTTATTGTGCCCTGGTTTTTTAATCATATTTATTTTATCAAAGCTTGATTGCCTCCATAGATTGCAGACTTTATAGTTTCTTAAGTCATAGTAGCTTTCATCACCATATGATTTAATATATTTTTTATATTACTGTTTTGACTTTGAGTGACATCGATGGTTAACATGAGCAGGCTGCGGCTTTGGGCCTCGCTCCATTCGTAGGGGTTGTGTGTGTGGATCTGTTTAACTGATGCAAAATGACATTTACAGTAACTCACTTATTAGAATGAAGTCAGATGAGAGATTTGTCAAATGATACTAGCAGACTGGTGTGGAATATGTGATGAGATTTGAACATTTGATGGATATCCAATTTGTTTCTGCAGCTGTAAAGATTTGGGGGATAGGTCCAGTAGGGGTTAGAATCACCAGAGGCTCCACAATATGATATTGTGATTTTAAACAATTTGCAATGTGCTGATTAGTGTGATAACATATTTCAATGTTATCTTTTTTCAACTGCAAATTATGTCCCCACAAGAAAACTTCTGTTTAATCTAGTAAAACTAAAATACCTATTGCAGGTATTTTGAAGAATGGACTTGTACAAAACAGTTGTGCAGCACCTTCAGCAGCTGGGGGATTTGAGAGTAAATTACTGTTAAATTGAAATCAAATAGAATAAAACATTTAGTCCAAAATTAAGATATGTAAGATAAATAAAATCATATAAATCCCGCTGACCTCAATCTCAAACAATCTCAGCGCCATCAAGTGGACTGTAAAAGCAACTGTTTTTATATTACTCGAGTAACAAAAAGTTTGTATTTGCAGTATTAATAAGTAATATATTAAAATAAAATAATAATATTTAAAAAATCAATATTGTAGGGATGGCCCCAATTCATTCATATAGTTGTTGCTATGACAAGATGAACTTACTGTAGAAAAATATGCTGCAGCTTTGTCTGGTAACTCTTTATTTGAAGTGTGGTGCATAAGAGTGACACAACACCACCATAACCATGACATGACACTTGATCATGAAGTAGCCTTTATGAATATTTATGCAAAGTTGACATTGTTTATGTGACACTGTCATAACAACTTGACATTAATCAAGCCAGCAATGACGTCATTATGATGACTTAATATTAATCACGGCACCATGTCACTGTTTTTGTCATGACAACTTGACATTAACAAACTGTTCAGGTTTATGTTTTAAATGAAAACAAAAGAGTCTTTATGACTGTTGTCATTAAGTGTAACTTTAATGCAAAGTTGACATTAATTGAGATGTCATTATTATGACACTTGACATTAACCAAGACAACATAACCTGTCATTAACATGCCACAGGAAACCTACTTATCAGAAACTCTTAATCATGACACCCTTATAAAAGCAATTGACAGTTTAATAGCACTTAATGACATCCTTATGACAATTGAATTCATGACACAGTCGTAATGATCCCATGGAAGTCAATATCAAAACCAGCCACAAGTGACAAATGAACATATTGTTAAAACGTAAAGCTAAATAGTTTCTTTAAGTTTGATAATTAGGCCTGCTATGGCATGTTTATAACAGGCAATGTTGTCTTGGTTTGTCACAAACACATTTCAAACAATGTCAACATTTCACTAAATATTACATAATTGACCAAATGATGCTTAAATGACAACAATCATAAGCATTCATAAAGACTGTCATGTTCCTGAAAGGTGTCATCATGTCATGGTTATGATGGTGTCATATCAGTTTTACGCACATCCCTTTAAACCAAATGTTACCATTTGTTTTAATACATTTTGCTTCATTTTGATCTGTGTTTTTTCCCCCTTCTTTGTTGCAGATCAAGCTCCAGAGAACAGCGGAAAGAAGTAAGTGGTTGGTGGTTTTTGATATCATCACATCTGGTATGTGTCTGTGTCTGTGACTTCAGTCCTGCATGTGTTTTAGCAATGCCGTTGTCACTGCTACAATCATTTCTTGATCGTAGAGGTTTCAAATTCCGAATTGGCCCTCAAAGTACTCATGTAAGCATGTCTAGCAGCCTGTAATTCAGAGTTAAGCCCTGATTTCCTGATCTTATGCTCCCACAGTATCATGCTTAATTTAAGGCTTAATTTGAAGAAACCACATCGAGAGCTCTTAGAGGAGGATGGTTGAGTGGAGACAGCCCTAAACTCAGCACAGGCTGTGATTGCCGCTGCAGGTCTTAGTCTTAAGTCGATTTAATCTGCAGTAAACACAGTCTGCCCTCTGCACCAGAACTCCAACCAATCAGTGTGTCACTCACTGGAAACTGTGGGTAATTAAGTGGTATTGTGGGTAATCGCAGCCCTGCCAGAAGGAGATTCCTGCTCTCCTCCTGTTAGTGAGATTTTGTTGGTGTACATTTCCCAAAAAGGGGACAGATATTACACATCTGCCTCAGTTTGTAATTCAATACACATCCACAAGGAAAAAAGTCTATTTTTTCATGCTATTGCTATTTTCCCTTCATTCGTCCTTGTGCTTCCTCTTGTGTTATCTTTTGCTTTTCTGCTACAATCTTAACCTTCCAACTTTTTTCTCTTTTTTCTCTTTTAATCCTGTCTTATGGGGCAAAAAAAGAGTGAACAAGTTGGACCCAGAAGTTATAGGACACAAGTACAACAAGCTGAGAGATTGGCATCATGATGTTTCAGCCCGAGTGCTAAATGTGTAGTAGGCAAGGATTTGTTTTGTCTTGTTTCATTTGTTGAACTTTATTTATTTTATTTTGACCATTATTAAACTTACATTACATTGCCTCCTTTTGAATACTAACATTGTTACGGCCTTCATTTGGCACTTAATAAACATCCCAATTTGATGTCCCAAAAAACCCATCAAACTTGCAAACCAACTCTATTGTAAAAATTGCTTTAAGGTATATATTATCTTTCTTTGTGTAATTATTTTTGAAATGTAAATGAAATGCATGCATGCAAGTAAATATGTATGTGTGCTTAGAAATGCAGCATTACTTTCAGTATATTGCAGTGTACATGTATATACATGTTTTCTGGATCGTGGTGTTTATTTCTGAGCTTCTACTATCCTCTGCACACTTTCTGTGATCTTACACTTTGTTTTGTTTCCTGAATGTGTCTGTATCTTTTTCTGTCATTTTCTACACTAACCATAGTAGTGTCATTTGTCAGCCTTTAATGATTTTCCTCAATAAACTGCTTTCTTTCTTTTCTGCTGTTGCTTATTTCTTAATCTTTTCTTCTAAATTTCTTCTTGTCTTCTTGCCTGGCAGAAAAAAATGTTAACTTATTAATTAGAAGTTTAACAGTAAGTGAAGGTATATGACACGAAGGAAATAGTTGTGCATGAAAAGTGGAGGGTTAAAAATGCCTGTTGTGTACTTATTTGAGCAATTATCCAATATTAATCAGTTCTGTCACAGGCAAAAACACTAAGCACAACCATGAGAATCATTTGGTGTATTTCTTTCCATTGTGTTATTACTGTCATTGCAAGTTACTGATTGTTGCATAAATCAAGACCCTCATACCTGGTCTTGTTGTGCATCATTCAGAGTAATAAACATGTTGTTATTATGCTAAATTTAAACACCAAATATATTCCATGAAAGGAGCTCATGTTTCTCATCATTCTGATTTAAAGCACACAGACAGACACAGACAGACACAGACAGAAAACCAATCTGCCCATAGTTGAAAACCAGTGGGTGTGCACTGCATTTTCTGCCATTCAAACAGAAACACCAAACAGGCAGGATAAGAGAAGGAAAACAACACGGGATTAAAACCATAATAAAACCTAAAACCACAAATCTGTGGCAGCATAATTGGCTCTGTTGTTAGTAACATACAGTGTATTGTAGCTGAAAAACCAGACAGCTTCAGGACTACAAATTGTTAACCTGTTGGTGCAAATCCTTTGCTGAACCGGTCTTTCTGGGCAACAACAGTGCCTACAGTACACGATGGTTCCTGGGAGATCATGTTTTTGTCCAACTGACTGGATTTTCTTAGCCCTGTTACACTCATCGCCATATATGTCACTGATGGTGGCTTTGCTTCAGTAACATTAAAGATGCTTTTAAAAAGTCCAGAATTTAATCAAATATTGTATAATTAGAGAAACAGATTATATGTACCATTATATGTACCAAAATCTGTTAACTGTTAAAGTATCCAATCTTTACTAGTTTAGAAATTTATGCAACAAGTTTTCGGACTTTGCTGCTCACAGGAGTTTCTCAGCTTGAAATGAAAGCTGTGAAATTTTACAAGGGGTGTGGACCAGAGAGACTTGTGCTTCTCATTTTCTACTAAAATATATTGTGGCTCTTAACATTTTGTACTGCCAAGGGAAAAAAACCCTCCATATTTGCTAATTCAGGAGAATTAAAGCAATAAGCACTACTAAAATTATACCACTGGTCATCTCTGGAAATTATTGTAGGGTGAGCTACATGTACAGTAGATTCACATCACCACCTGTAATTGTTCCCTTATGTCAGTTATTGAAAAACCATATGGACAGAGGGTAGCAGTGCATGTCCGTATTTGAAAGTGCCCCATAATTGTCTTGATTGTTTGCATGTGTCACTGAGAGTCTGACCAAACACACTAAGCATTAGTCTATACCAGAGGTTCAGTTCAGCTGGTGGCACAGTCCCACTCCCACTTAGATTTCTGTCTTATTTAGGAATTAGCCACAGTTTTTACCTGAATTTGTTTCAAGTTAATCCCAAAATTAAAAATACACATATTTCCTCCTACGTGTAGTTCCATTTATCCATCTAGATTACTTTCCAAGATATTAATCACAGAGATAACCTTGTTGTGAGTTTTTTCATGTAGGAACTATTTTCTTTCTGCAGAACTACATCTGTCAACTGTATCACCATGCAGAAGGAAGTGTGCATCTACTCATGGAGGAGAGGTTATAGTTCAGCTGAGGTGGATGTCATTAATGTTTACCAGCATTATTATAGTTTTTTTCTTCTTTTTTTCTTTTTTTTTTCAATTAAATTTAGGTTCATTTAGTGAGTGTTTTTGCACATTTCACTTTGTTTTTATTGTTTAAAAAGTTTAGTTTCCTTGATGTTTACATCCCATACTATCGTGAGCTCAAGCCTCTCGTCCATTTGTAGATGCTCTCTTCCTTCCGTGCAGTCATAACTGTAGCTGATTAGAAGGAAAATATTTCCTACATGAAGCTGCTCACAACAAGGTCAGCTGATTATCTTGAGTAACTGGGTCATGATTTCTGGGCAGTGTTTTCACTCAGGAGAAATTAAACAAATGCAGTATATGTATGTACAGTATATGTGTGTTGTAGTGAGTTATGATTTATATGAAATATTTATATCTGTTTCCTAGTGAGGAAGTTGACAAAACCACTCCTGCTATGCACACCTCGCCTGCAGCAAAAACATATTCCAAATCTGCAGCAGCACCCAGGAACGGCAACGTCACCTCTGCTTCCAACTTCAAGAGCCCGGCAGGCCAGAACAAACCTTCATTCCTACCTGGAGCTCCATCAGGTTGAAAAACACATTCGCAAATTCTCCGGGACTTCTGTTACTTACTGGTGGTCCTGCTTCTGCATGTACTTTGGGATTTATTTTGTGTAGTTTCTTCTTTTAGCCTGCAGAGGGCAGCCCTGTTCTTTTAAATCACTGCTGCTCAGCTGTAGCATTTATTGCTGCTTTAATACCTGACACTAAGCCATTTAAGATTATGAGCCCTATAAAAACCAGAGGTATTCCGTTAATGAGCTCAGATTATTGGCTTTCCCTGAGATCTCCCTGGTTAAATAGATTGTGAAATTGAGAATTATGTATTTTATTTCGTGTGAAAGCTGCTCTTTAAATGCAGCAATCCCTGCCACAAGACCCCGAGCTGGTCAGGGTAAATATTTGCTGAAAGGCATCAGTCAGGGGTCATTATTAGAAATACCGAGACACAAGTATGTGCTTATTCATGAACAGATGCACTATGTGCCCTAATGTATTTCCCTAAAGACCCTTTAAAAAACGGCTGCTGAAAGGTACCACAGGGTGAGAGCAGGAGCAGCCACAGTAAGCTCTCTGTTGGCCGTGTTATTTATCAGATTAACACATACTTGAGCTCAAGTAAACAAGCACGTATCTCATAGTGGACATGTGGAATTGGGCTGGGTATGTGGAATGTGTTACGTGACCTGTAAATTTATGGTCGCAGTTTATTCTACAGTACACAAATAAGACGTAAGAAGCCGTACTTTGTATCAAATTAGGCAAAACTAGAAATTCATTATTAGACGGGTGTTAGACCCTTTATTAGACTCTTATAAAACCTTATCAGAGGGCAATTTGGGACACATTGCAACAGAACTGTACTGTAAACTAAGGTGAAATTGCATGTCTGCTACTTCCTCATTTAAAAATGTGACTTAGAGCTACTAAGTAAAAGTCAAAATTATGGAGGTAGAGGAACATTTTGTTTTTCTTATTGCAGATAATTTGATTTGATCAAAGAAGTAGGCATTGGTCTAGAAGTAGATATGAGATTGCACTTTAGTTTACAGTACAGT